>WURT03160637.1:0-10733 GCA_009936505.3 Holothuria glaberrima | reverse complement strand
GAGTAATACATGTCCGATCTGAATGAAAGTTTCACCAAAATGCATAGATTTAGTTCCTCTTTCACATATGAAAAGTAGATTTTTGCTTGAACCCTTCTTTTAAAATCTAATCTGTACTGTGATCATATTCACATCATTTGTTACTATCTGTAAGCTTCATCATAAGAAAGCATGTGTCATAACCATTTGTTATGTAATAAAAGAACAACAGAAAACTTTTTCAAAACTTTCGTCTGTTCCAAAGTTTTCTTGGTTCCAAACCCTCTTTTTCCCACATTTCTTCCAAACAGACAAATGCTTTTTACACTCTAAAACATTTTCTGTCCTGAACAATTTTTTGTTTTTTTTTTCTGATTTCAGGAAACTAAAACTTGACAATTGAAAATCCTCAGAACTGTTAAATTTTAATAACATATCAGCCTCTAAACAGATCCTCAAAACCAGTAGCCTACTTACTCTTTCAGTTTATAGCATTGCAAACCCCCTAAAAAATAAACTTCATGGTTGTATGCTTTCAGACACAACACTTCATGTTTCTGAAAACAGTGCTGAAGTTGACTGAAACACTACAAAATCAGTTCCCTGACCAAAGTTTACTTTTCAAAATTGGACTAAAAATAGAAATAAATTAAAACACTTGGGAAAAATACTGTAAAAACCAGATGGAATAATCAGGACTGACCTTTTTAAGACTTAAACAGAAAAGGGGATGGAAGGAAAAACTGTACAAGAAATATTGCAACGGAAAGTTTGGTCAATCGACTCCATGTAAAAAAACAGGTTGGTTTGGTAAAAAATAGAAATAAATACTTCAGCAAATTTTTTACTGCTAGGTAATACTAAAGTAACCAGTGGAAGAGTTTTTTTGAACTCAACCACCCTGTATCATCCTGATCAGTGATGGTCACCTACAAAATTAAAAGCAATCCATCCTAGGAAATGTACAGTATCTTCACCCAGACACACAAGGTGCACCCTAAATAAAACAATTTCACAAGTAGTGAGGCATTTTATGGCTCAGAATGCTGGCTTATGTTTATAAAGAAATATCAATGCACTCACTAGATGACTTTGCAAAAGTAATGACATTCTCTGTTGCCATGGAAACTCAAGTTTTACCAGGATTAATCATCCTATGTCACAGATCTGACACTAGACAGATCTTCTTTCTTACATACAAAGCAAAGGTGACTTTTACTGACTACAATGAACCCAAGTAAGCCTTACTTGCTCTTAAAAACTTTGCTGGTTCTGCTATTTTATTAATGCTTTGTAAAGTGAATATTTAATTCCTTTTAAGCATCACAAAATCATATGCTGTTTACCACTTTAAAAACAATCTATTTATTAAACAGTGATTAGTATGCTGTGTTGGCAAACGTATCTTGGTGTTAACCAACCACACTCTGTTTCAACAAGGTACACTTATTCAACAACAGCCAAACAGCAAAATTTCGTAGTTGGGGTCCAAAATGGTGCACAAATAAATATCTACAAGTGCCTTCCTTGCCTCTTCATAAAGAGTAACTCAAAGCCTCCGGTAAAGCCATACGATGTTGCTCCCAACATGCTGTCAGGGGTGTGTGCATATCATAATGAACAACAGACTGCTAGATGTCAACAGACGCTGTATTCTTGGCCATGTGTTGGTGGATAGTGGTTAGCTGACGGATTGCCTCTCCAAGCTGTGTATGAAGTTTTTGGTACTGCTCTGAAGCTACCCTATTACCTTCGGAAGACGCACTAAGCTTTGTTTGTAGTTCTCCCACTTGTGTGAGCAGACCTTCCTTTGACGAACGAAGTTCCTGCATAAAAGGATGACAGTTTTAATCATTTTGACAGAATGTGGGACAGTTTACACAAATGAATGGATATATTGTTTAAATGAAGGTGACAGATCAGGGCTGCCATTTGGCAATTTTTACAGCCAAATATTGGTACTTTGACCTTATTTAAATGAAAAGTGATCACTTGGCCATGAAAAATCCTTTCCTATAATGATATAGAGCAGGTCTGAAATTTGATTGTATTTAGAAGAGTATGGCTATGAAGTGTGAATTTCTTCTGGCAGCCCTGACTTGGGGATTTACCCAACTTACAGATTACATCTTGTTCTGACATCTCTATGTTCCCACACCTCTACATTCCTACACTTCTATGTTCCAATAATACAAATGCAGACATGACTTTGAGTGATGGATACAAAATGCCTTCTTTTCGACAAGTTTCTATTCAGCCCTATTCCTCAATGTGTCTATATATAAACATAACCCTTGAACCCAGCCTCCTTACCCCAACCCCTAAGTTAGACGAGTTTTACAGCTCAGTTTGTAACCAACTGGTTTACATCGGGCCGGCCACAGCCTTTTTTCCAGTTGTGGCTCACTGGCTAACCCCTAAGATGTTGAAACATATAGGCATGGGTCTAATCATGGCCTTATGAATTGACCATCTAAAACTACACATAATACTTCACGGACAGCTATATAGCCCCACAGTTCTAAATACAACTGTTGACTGCCATTGTGATTGGCATACATTCAAACAGTGAATAGCATGACTCTGATAGGCAAGGGCAGCAATTCGTTCTCAATGTTGGGGAACATGACCCCATTTTGGAATAAATCACTGTTAAAAATCAAAGTCAATGGGCGATTTCTCAAATGTTGGGGGGACATGTCGCCCCTGCCCTCCCCCCTCCCCTCCCGATCACCGCCTATGCTGACTAGTCTGTCACTTATAACTTGTACAGATGGTGTGCCCTGACAGCTCACACACAGCCTGTGTGGATATGGTCTTGAGCCAATTTAACCTTGGTACAGGCTATTGTTGCTTTGTCTGGGAGGTGCACAAAACGGCCTTTTTTTTTAAATTCAAGGCAGGCTAGATGTAAATATAGTTGGGGCAATTTTTAACTGTTTGGGGTGAGATTTGTTACCTTTCAAGCTCATGTCTGGGTTTTTCTCAGTTAAGACATTGAGTGCAGATGGTTTAACAACAACCCACCTGTCTTGGGAAGTGATCAGTATGTTCTAAACTTATCCTATACCGACAAAAATAAAAGAAGCAATTTGGCAACATTAGCATTCCCAGGTATACAAAACTCCCCATACGACTTTTACTTTCTGGTCATGATTCTATGGCATGCCAACCCATCCTCTCTCATGCCTCGACTCACCCTAGCCACCAATGAGAAAGAAACACAAAAGTGTTAAATGTAATACACTGGGTGACTATCTGAGTGTCCAGAAAGTCGTAGAACAACCTTTTTCTGAAGAAAGTTGGTGTTAGCACCACCTCTTTTAAATGGTTTCTCAGTATTGAATGAATCACGATGCTTACATTTTTAAATCTGGGTCCTTACAAAAGAGTTAAAATGAATCTTATGTGCTTGATTTCAGTAACACGGTTGAATGACATATCAAAAACATCAATCTAAACTCCTTATGAAACAGGACCCTGGTTAGTCACCATATGGTGTCCAAAATAATATCAAATTATTACTTCCACTTTCTGAAGTGTAACTACATAATTTTGCAAAAACATTGTGACCTTGTTTTGACACAGATTAGAGGCTTTTCCTTTGCCTCTTTAGCTGTGAGTCTGATAGTACATACCATCCTAGTCTAGGCAAGGACATTATCTCTGAGCTGACAGGTCCATTGCAATGGATCTCAAAGAATCACATATATAATGAAAGTGAATTTAACTTAGCCAACTTGGATCAGCTGACCAAGGACATTTTGGGGTTCAAAACAGGTGAGAGAAGGCTTGCAGGTGCCACTGCATCACACCATACATCTGTACTTTGATTGTCATTAATCTACCTACAGCTTGACTGATTGGCCAAAGGTGATAGGCAGTTGCCATTGTATAAAATGCATGTTCACACACAGTACTGTGTGTATGGGATTAAGCAATCTAAACTTGGCAAAGGCTTCAGCCTACTATAGCTTGGTCTGGGAGGTGTACTGGACAGGTGTTCTTTCTTGGGGTGGGGAAGGCCAGGGTAGAAATTTGAAGTTAAATGGTAGGGATAATTTCTGTGTGATGGGAAACAATGTTGGTTCCAAAAATAAACATTGTAGAAAGCAAGATGGAGGAAACAAAGTGGAGCACATAGGAAGGGAGAAAAACCATGACTATAATGACAGGAATTCCATTTTAAGTCTGCCATCCTTCCACCAACCTGTAAAATACTGTGAATATTTCCTCAGGCTAGAAGCTAGGAATTCTGCGTGAGGGAGGTAAAGCAGCAGCACTTTAAAGGTATTGTCTGGTGGTATTTTCAACTATTTTGTAGGGGTCTTAAATGAAAGATAAAAAATTTTCATTACAAATCATCCAAACCCCATACCAAAACTCCATTCCTAACTCAGGATATCCCTTCCTAAAGATACCTTTAATTGGATACCTTGTTTGTCCTTGAAATTTGATACAGTTGGAATGTTTCGATGTTTTTCCATGTACATATAGTGTGAAACTGTTCCATACTTACGACACAGCAAATAAAGTTATGAAATATTCATGATAGTGATATCAACATTATAAAGAAACAAAAGCTACATCTAATCAATTTGCCCATATGACATCACAGATTTCCCATCATGCACTGTGGAAGCTGAAAATGTAGCATTTCTTCAAAAATTGGTATTTTCCAAATGCAAGATGCTATTGAGATGGGGTTTTCACTGCCAAACACAAAAATTTTTCTGCTTTTCTTGAAAACATCAAATTTGGTCACCAGAACATGCTTTCAAATGAGGCATGGACAAATGTCTGTAACTTTAGTTGCTTTGGCAATCATTCCACCACAAGATAGGAGTGGAGGTTTCAGAAAGGTACAGTAGTTTGTACAGAGGGGTGGCTGGGTATGGGCACAGAAATGGTTGGTATTACTTAGAAGGACCTCCCCCTGCTGTCTGTCTCACCTCTGGAAGCTGCTTTATGATACTCTCACCCAAACATCTCTTGGTTTTTTTTTTTTTCCACCACTATAGAGAAGACGCTGCTACAGCTAACATGTAAACTATTACAATACTTTGTAATACTTACATCTATCTGTTCTTGCAGCCTGCTGTTTTCTTGTTTGACTTGTAAAGTTTCTTGAAGTTTTAATGACAGCTCATTCACTTCCTGTAAATTCAAAACAGAATGTACAGCATGTTAGTCATTTATTGTCTTATGATTTACAGTCTGAGTGGGATGACACTATTAATTTTGAACTCTATAATACTTTACAGAAACTCATTCTTGTATGGGATTCAAAAGTGGCATATTGTATATATTTTCAAGCCCTGTACGCTAGGCCTCATGGTAATGTTAGTCATAATGTTACACACTTAACACAAACTTTATTTAGCCCTACGCCCAAGTAAACGATTCTTCGCGGGTTTATGCAAAGTTCAGGCCTATGCACACATCATGTGCTATTTGGCTACACCATAATTTCACTACGTTACCGTTATGATACAGCGAACTATGGTACCGAAAAAAGCTTGCAGGCTCGCATCTTACTGCCCAAAGTTAAATACTCAAGTACTTCGTTGCTGGTCTTCCATTCAAAATTGAACAATGTCATAAGAACTTTGCTAGATCTTCAAAAAAATCTTTCTCATGCTTTTTAATCTCAAACAACAGCATTGTGATAAGTCCCACTGGATATCAAAAAAAAATGCAATATGTATGGCGTACCACCACAGGTGCCACACGGACTTCCCAGTAGGTCTGAAGGCACCAGCTGTGGTGCTATGTGAAGCATAAACTACAACGATCGTTACAGAATGTACCGTCAGTGCACGTATCCTGAGACATTTAGGCGCACACGCCGGATGTCCCATGTATATAATACTGAAGCCTTGGTCATAGTGTTTACATATATGTACACCTTAAGTCCCTACAAGTTTGATCCACGAATCATTAATGAGGTGTGTGATCCATAAACCATGCGTTTTAAGTAATTATGTTGCAAGGATATTTCTTGTACTATTTTGGGGTGGGTGCTAGAAATCTGAACGTTCTGATTTTTTGTTATGTACGGGCTCAAAAGTTGAAACAGTTCCGATTAAATCAGAACAGTTGGCAGGTCTGGAATTAATGCATATCACAAACACTATTGTTCTCAACACAATATGGCCTTCAACAATGAACTATACACACCTTGTCAGGGATGTGCTGAAGAAAGATTTTGTTTTTATAAAAGGGGTGGTGGGCTTAGGGGTAGTTGAAGTTTGTTACTCGGGAGAATTTTCATTGTATGGGACAAGAAAAAGGGCCTTTAAAGGAGGGTTTGCGATCTTTTCAGAGTTAACAATAAACAAGACAGATAGAACTAATGAAGCTTTTATCAAATTCATTTTCTTCAACCTATTTACTTTTGTCCATTAATTTTATGAATTTTTCAATGAACTACATTAATTGCATGAATCTTTAAATAGGCACATTAATTTCACACATCTTTTAACTACCTGTTTACCACAAATCCTAACATATGAACTATATTTCTTCCACTACTGAAACAGCAACTGAAAATTTATTTGCAATTACAATCAGCATTATTGACAAGATTCCTTTCCTGTACTAAAAGAGCATGAAAAATTGGGTGCCCCAGGTCTGATGACCAGGGCAACAAAATCCATAAATTGCTTGACAGCAAACGCCTATAGAGCGCTATAAACTACTGTCAAAACTTAACCTCTTCAAACCTCCACTTCTATTCTGGCACCCACCAAAAGATACTGGGCAACAGGAAATAAAAATTCTTCGGAAAGAGGCTACCTGGCAGCTCAACAATGCTCCAGAAAATTTTTCAAGCCCTGAAGTCTATGCAAACCTTCTTCCAACCACCAAGCAGTGGGGATATGTTGACATATTGATATGTCACGATGGAAAGCCAAATGTGGCCACATCGAAATTGGCTTGGCAATGCTGCGATATGATGTTGTGGAAATAGAACATCCATTTTTTCAATCTTAATGCACACAAAAGTACAAATTACAGTGTTTTACCGATCACTGAACTATGTAACTTTGCATTCCACTTTCACTGGTTTGAGAATACAACTTGGAAGCAGTTCTTGAAAAATCTGTACTACTAGGCTAATGTACAGTAACCTATAATTTTACTTCTAAAGTTGTTTAGGCCATATCACAGTAGTGTAGGCTATGTGATGTACATAGGCTCAAATGTAGCCTCATAAAATTCGACAATACTGATTGCCACAACTAGATCATCTGTTAGATAATCGGCATCGGGCCGATTATCGCACAATCGGTAAATAATCGGCATCGGTAAAATTTTTTCATTCCACCGATTACCACCACCGATTATTTAAAAACTGGAAAGGGGCCCCAAAACACTTAAAAGTTTCTGCAAAAAAAACTTTGTAATCCCTAAAACAAACATTCTTAAAAGTTCCCGCCCAAAATATCAGCATTGATACTCACAAAACTAGCCAAATTTAAAGCTCTCTTAATGACAGCGAGGATCGTAATTGTTGCCGTAACTTCTAGTGCAGCACAGTTTAGTTGTGTCAAAGGGCACAAGGTATTACCTACGCAGTGTGCATGCCACAGACAATGCTGCACATCTTCATACAAATTGTACAGACGATGACTTCGCTACGTTTTTTCAAGCTTCAGTGCTATATCACCAGTACACATTTGGTGCACGTACTGTACTGTAGCGACTAGAAATCTGGAAACTCGAGGCTCATTAACCTGCATAAATTATGCCACTTCCCACATTCCTTTCTTAAGTTTTTAATTATCGATACTACATTACCCAGGTGCGTACATGTGACTGCCTTAGTACGTGATACGTAACTCAAGAAAGTTTCTTGCGAAGTTAAAGTTCACCTGCGCAAGTACACCGAGTATGGTGTTTACATAATACATAACGCAAGGCTAGTGCATTGCCGGTTATTACGTAGCGCGTTGGTCATGAACGAAAGAAGGGAAGTGGCCCAGTGTAAATTCACGCACCACTGGCAACAGTTTTACGATTACGAGAATTTATCGGGAATAACTTTTGCATTTTATTTGGAGGATCTTTTAAAATAAGACATAAGTTTTGGGCAAGACACTTTACAAAAAATATATTTATATCGTAACTGAACCATGAGATGCCTCCATCAGGTTAACTGAGTGAAATTTTTGAGACCCTGAAGTGCTAAGGCAGTTACATTATTTTTTGCGTAGAACGGGGTGCATAGGCTACTATATAGCACTACTACACTCCAGTACAGAACATGTATACGAAATCTTTTGCCGTAACTGGTGGATGAAAACAGGCAGACAGACAGATTGACAGGCTCTTTGTCTAACGTTAGGCCCTTGACATCGTAGGCAAACAACTATTTAAGGTTGATTTTACCTCAGTATTTCAACAGGAAATAATACAAAAAACTAATATTTCGTTCTTAGAATGTACAGAACTGTTCATAATATAGTTCAACTCCAATATGAAGCTTGTCATCATGCAGTGTGTGTACAGTGTTAGCTTAGAGATACGCGACAGACAGTGAGAAAACATGACCTTCCCATACCTGTTAATAATCGGTGATCGGTAATCGGCATCGGCCCGATTATGTTATCGAATAATCGGTAATCGGTAATAACCGATTACTGAATAATCGGTCGAACACTAGTCACAACACTGAAGTGCTGATATTTGGCAACATATCGACATTTGAATTGGCAATGTCAACACATCCCTACCAACAAGCAGAGCTTTTGAACAAAGTAATATCTCACCTGTTCCTTGGCTTTATGAGCGACACTCATTGCAGCAAGTCTTTGTTCCAGATCTGATGATCCCATGCCAGGATTCCCCGACAAACGACTCTCCAGTTCTTGAACCTTTCAGTAAAAGATGGACACACAATGTGTTGAAGAGAGCTGTGATGCTTTCACACTTATCTTTTAATGAACACCTATTTTTCAATCTACTTAGATTATTTTACAAGAAACTGAAACAAACCTGTTACCCGAGATTCCAAACAGTTATGTAAAACTTTCAAAAGGAAATACTTGTTTGCCTTTCCCTCCTGCAGCGCATAATCAAAAGTAACAACAACTAAATGACCTCTTTTATTCTTCTCTTCCTTTATATTCCATTGTTCTCTGCTTTTGCTTCTTTACCAGTGAAAACTACCCATTTGGCTTCTAAAATACTTGAAATAGTTACCACAGGAAGCAAGAAAGAATGGTTTCTCACAAATGAACAAACAATGCACTCTTTATTAACAAAAGAAGCGGGTGGTATAGAGTTAGCATCATGAATCACAAACCCTGCACCCTGCTTATAATATAAACATCTAGTTTTGTTACAGTAGAACACTTTACTGCACCTTTCTCACTTCCCTTTCCTCCACAGGGGAAAATCCGAGCAATAGTCCAAAAGATAATTAAGCCAAATTCCTCAAATCAAGGAGAACACTTTGTATGACAGACATAACTGCATTTACAAACCAGAAAGCTCAACTGCTTAGTGATTCCTTGCCGAAAGGGGGATGCTTTGTCACACAGAGATTCACCCCTTAAATTTACACTCTTGACTACATTAATTTTTTACAATGCATTCACAATCTGATCCCTGCTGACTTCAGATGACTTTTGAACCCCACCAAAACTTAACTAACAAAAAAGGTTGAAAAAAAACATGTCTTAGAAGATATTTATCTGTGCTTCCTCCTTGTTATGTCATGTCTACCAAGTTTCAGTTTTTGACCTTTGGTGACCTCAAATGACATATGACCTTCACAAAAAAAAGGATCTTCCTTTTAACATGACAAATATATATACCATATAAGAACTGTCCATCATTGCTATCTTGAGATATCATATTTACAAGCCCTTTACAAAGTTTTTGCAGTTTAACCTCCAGTAACCTCATATTACCTTTGACCTATAACAAAAACAATAGGGTTCTTCCTCTCAACATGACAAATGTATATACTAAATACAAAAAGCGTCAGTCATTCCTATCTTGAGATATCAGGATTACGAGGTTTGCAGTCTTTGACCTCTGATGACCTCGGATGACCTTTGTCCTTTACCAAGAAAAATATGATTCTTCCTCTCATTATGGCAAATCTATATACCAAATATGAAAAGCGTCAGTCATTCCTATCTTGAAATATTGCGATTACAAGGTTTTCGGTCTTTGACCTCTGGTGACCTCAGATGACCTCTACCAAAATCAATAGTGTTCTTCCTCTCAATATGACAAATCTATATACCCAATATGAAAAGCATCAGTCATTCCTATCTTGAAATATTTGGATTACCAGGTTTTCAGTCTTTGACCTCTGATGACCTTTGACCTCTACCAAAAACAATATGATTCTTTCTCTCAATATGACAAATCTATATACCAAATATGAAAAGCGCCGGTCTATCCTAACTTGAAATGTAGCGATTACAAGGTTTTCGGTCTTTGACCTCTAGTGACCTCTGTTGACCTTTGACCTCTACCAACAACAATAGGATTCTTCCTCTCAATATGACAAATCTATATACCAAATATGAAAGCGTCAGCCATTCCTATCTTGAAATATCGCGTTTACAAGGTTTTCAGTCTTTGACCTCTAGTGACCTCGGATGACCTTTGACCTCTACCAACAAAAATAGGATTCTTCCTCTCAATGTGACAAATCTATATATGTAAAAATATGATACTGGGTTACTAAAGTGTGACATGCAGGGGAAAAATTGAAAATCACTAAAGCACAC
>WURT03160626.1:0-10733 GCA_009936505.3 Holothuria glaberrima | reverse complement strand
TTTTTGATCAGGGGATCGTGATCTAGCTTTGTTGAGTAAGAACAACTGAATTTATTACATGTCCACAGACCTTTAAGTCATCATCATTCCAGATTCCCTGACTGCGGGATTTTTTTTTTTTTTTTTTTTTTTTTGCTGTGCACTAAAATAGGCCTTTGACAGGCCCTGGCCTCTGATATAAATGACTTAAACCCCTCCCCCAGGACGGCCCTCTTTCCCCCAACTAAAAATTAGAATTCACTAAATTATGAACATATTCCAGCCATATATGATAAGTTCCAAAAACATCCCCAAAGACATCATCATTTTGCATCTAAGCAACCTTAAATTACCAAAAATTTCTCAAAGGGGACCCCTCCCCAGAACAGCGATCACTCACCCCATGTTTTGTCCCTCCTATCAAAATAACCTGGCGCCGCTCCTGACCACAGGGAATATGCTACTTATGATAACCGAAGATGACATATGTGTTTAAAATCGTCTTGAATCCTCTGTTTCTTCAACAAAACTGTTTAAGGGAAGTCTAAGGGACCACTGTCACGCATGAGAGGGGCCATTTCCGGCCATTTGGAAGGTATGAAAAACAAATTCCACTATACTCGACTGATGGTTTTCAAAGCTTTTTAGCGCGTAAAAATTTGTAATTATGAAACGGTCTGTAGTCTTGATTGAATTGTAACTTTTTAATTTTGTCCCACAACAACTCTTAATCCCCTACCAGCACACTTATTATAATACTTCGAAACGAAGAAAGCTTCCAGAGACTTTCAACTGGAGCTTTTCGTAGCATTTTTCGTTAAAATACTTTCTGCAAATTTTACAGAAGTATAATGACAGCTTTCATAGTGCTGCGGTGATAGCGTGGAATACATGAAATATTCCACTTATTACCTATCACCCTCTTTAGTGTTATGCACTCAGAAATATACTCCCTTTATCATAAATTATTGAAGGGTATTTACTCTCGGGAACCCAATTTATTTCATATGACATATCATTTCATTTACTTGTTTTTCACACCATATATGTATATATATATATATAAATATCAATAAACTTAAATTTACATAAATTCTTCATGATGTGAGGGAAGTAGAACAAAAAGCCCTCGCTGGCTTGACGAAGTGCTCTACTCCCTAGTGATGATATAACAGAAAAACAGGTAAGAAACAACAAAAGTTTTACCAATATACTTCACTTACACTTACACCACCCCTTCCCCTCCCCCGCCCCCACAGAACCATCATTGCTTTATACATAGCTACCGTGACAAGTACCGAACCTGCTTTCACATACTAAAGTAGAGTAGGGTAGGGCCCCTGAAAGCTGAACGTCAATAAGTACTTAGACACAATTTACCTAGGTTATATCTGAGTTATATCTGAAAGATCTGAAGCATACGTAATCCGTGTTAAATATAGGCGTTTGTTCTCCTTTATAGAGATTTCGTATACAATCGATTGACAGAGTTGCCAAAACAACTTTTTGAAGCTGTAAATGAACTGAAGTATCTGTAAGTGTCCATAATTTTATTGATTTCCATTTGATTAAAATCAAAAGTCCATAACTGAAAACTATAGACATCTGGTCATAGCGTACCATCAAAAGTCATATTAATAAAACAAAGGAGGAGTATAAAAACCAATTTAGTAGCTTAGAGTTGATTTCGTGGTTCGACATTGGAGTATCTTTGTCGCGCTTAAATATTTGTGTAGAAGGTATAGGCCGATCAAACTAGGTAAATGTTACACTAGAACGATCTAAGTTTTAACTTTATGGACTAAGTCATTTTTAACAATTGTCATTTTTGATGACGTATTATTACATCATTCCTATATGAAGAGTTTGTTTTCTTTTTCCTTCGCAGTCAAATGTCAGCTAACAGAATTGAAATCATCGACAAAGATTTGTTTAGAAAAGTTCTTTTGATGGACGAAATGTAAATTATTGTATACTTTTTCCCTTGTTATAAAGTACCAGTAATATAAGTGAAGTAGCAATGGTTTATTGACAAAAATACTGTACTACTGGGTGAACACAAACTGAGATAATACTTCACTGAATCGTAGATGGCATCGAGGATCAATTAATGTAGATATAAACGTAATTTATAAGATTTCCAAAAAATATTTTGCAGCTATGAACATTTTTCAGTAGCATTTAGATATTAACTATAAAAGCTTTTAGATTCAAACACACCCTGAAAATTCTGTATTTCTTTCCATTTTGGAGGAACAGCTGTGGCTTAATTTCCATGAGTTTAACGTTTCATTATAACTGGCCACAGATCCTCCAATTTTGCTCCATTGGCAACATAGTTGTGTCCAGTGGAAAGAGGAATGCAGAGAGCATTAACCCAGGAGGCCTTACCATTTGGCTTCGTAACATGTTACAGATCGAGTCCCCCAAATTACTTTTTTTCACCCCTTACCTGTTTTAAACAGGTAAAGGAAAGGTGACATGTAGCCTCACCTTTCCATAGTATTATAATCATATATCTAAAACCACCCCGTAAGAAATGATAGAAAAATATGAAAAGTACTTTTGATAAAATACCTTTAAAAGATTTCTTTTTTTTCAACGGGGCAATCATTTTATAGAAACTATCTTAAAAAGATGTTCATCTCTTGAATTCTGTTTATTTTGTTGGGTAAACTGCTTCATGTCAAAATAGGATATACATTAACATTAAAACGGACTCGCGCATGCTTGACATTTCAAAGTGACTTAAAATCTCAATGAAAAAGGGTGATGATATTGTTGTAGCAGTCGACTGTTCTGATGGTTTTAACATTACTTCACATAGCAAAACCTGTAAAGTAGGATGCCCTGTCAAGATTTCGACTCCTAGCGCACTAAATGCATGACATATGCTAATCAGTAATTAATTTCCACCTTTGACTCGACGGTTCGATACTTCAGCGATAAGAGTTTTTACTGGATCGGATAGTATTATGAAGAGGTATAGTTATCCCACAAAAATCTGGCATTTCGAAAGGCACTTTAGATTTTGGAAAGGGTTGTACAGATATTTGAAAATTAACTTCCTTTTATCTCTACATACTTATAGAACTGACTGATGGGTCAGTCATTATATTCTTAATTTCAAACAACTTCTTCTGTTCTTCCTGCAGTTTTTGCTCTGCGATTTCAATTTTTACCTTTCCAATACCTATTTAAATGGAATTAATAACATGTACAGTATTTTCAAGGTCGTGTGGGAGAAAAGTCGAAAGCAAAAAAATGAAGTAAATTGGTAAAAACACATTGGGCACAAACTTAATGTTCTGTTCTATAGATGATAACTTAGGCAGTTAAGAGAAGTTATCCATTGCAGATTTGAGAGATTTTTTTTAATTTCTTTGCATTGCAGAGTTCAGTTTGCTTAAAACTTTTCTATGATTTGTTATCTGAGGTTAGCTATTTTTACCTCCTCAAAGAGAATAGGCAGTCGCCCCAAAATTTGCTTTAAAAAATCAGGAAACTATTGCAAATCTACTCTAATTACATTGCAAGCACCTCTGAAGACGTTTTGAACACAACTATTACAAACAAGAGGTAAAAAAGGAGAAGTTCTCCTTGAATTTCACAATTCACAAACAAAATTATTGTCACATGATCAAAATAGGCCATCCATGAACTAGAGTGACGGGGAAAACTAACTCTGATTAGGGTGACTGCATTTTCCCTTTAATCTTAAATATTCCATTTTATTCCACGAGCTTCCAAGGGTTTTTGTCCAAGGAATCCTTTGCCTCTGGATCCTGCCAGTTGGTCCCCTTTACTAAGCCCATGGTTCACATGATGGGCCCCCAACTTTAAAAGAAAAACGTTCTTATGCCTCTGTTATTTTAAGACTTAAAGTGGGTTCGCGTTTTGCTATTATATGAATAAGAAATCATATTTTTTGGCATCAATATTGACGATAATTTCACCTCATTATAGGCATTTGAAATGTCTAACTCCTCGAAGCTTCCGGGGGCTTCGCCCCCTGGACCCCTACCTGGGATTCGCCTCTGGATTCCACGCCGTAGTGCTCGCTATACTACGAGCGGGCATTGCCACTGCGGCGGCAATAACTTTCTTCTTCACACAAATAAGACTCCTCCCTTTAAAAATGTCTGGTGACGCCCATACAAATTGCATCTAAGGACCCTCAAATATCCAAAATTTTCAAAAGGCGAGAAGGGAGGGGGAACCCCTCCCCTTAGACCCCTCCCCAGGCCGGCGACCCGAAACAAGGTTCAACCCCCAGTCCTTAACAGCTTCCTAAGCCTATGCAGTTGTAATATTTTAATACCCCTACATCCGTATGTGGTTTCTTTCCTATTTCTCTTAAATAAGTATTTTGCAATGATCTTAGGCGCTCATACACTGAGTTGTAAAACCGAAATTAAGAATTGTCTTTTGAGAGCAGTTAGCTCTGAGAAGATATTTCTACGTTTGACTCTCCCCTCTGAAGCTGTAAACGTGATTTTTGTGCGACGTCACCACAAGTAAATGTATAATGAATGGTATTTTGCCTGTTTTTTAACCCAGGGACTTTTCCAATAACAGCTTGAGCATGATCCCTAATGGACTATTTACTTCTAATACGAAGGTACATCAGGTACGAACTATCTTCCTACAAAGAAACAGTCTTACGTACATCCAGAGGGATGCTTTTAAAGGCCTTCCAAACATTTCTCTCATGTGAGTTTTGAAGGACCAGATTTGTGTATGATATTAAATGTTACTTGCTTTGTCAACATCCAGTCTGTGAGGACATCAGGACATCACTTTGTATAAAGGACCAGTTGTGTATGTTAATCATGTTTATTTAATCGATTTATCAGTAAATAGCTTATGAAGGAAATCCTTTGTACAACGCGTCAGTTGTGTATAATTGCACGTCAGCCACTTTGTTGGCATGATGAGATCACCACTATGTACAATGCATCATGAATTAAAGTTGGGAGGGTCCGCTCTATAGTCCCCTGTCTCATTGGTCCCCAATTCAGCCTGATTCGTCTCATTAGTCCCCGTCTCATTAGTCCCCCTTTCATTATTCCGTCCCATTAGTCCCCCGTGTCATTAGTCCCCCTTCTCATTAGTCCCCCTTCTCATTGGGGTTAGGGGTTAGGGTTAGGGTTAGGTTAGGGTTAAGGGTTAGGTTGATAGGATTATGGTTAGGGTTAGAGGGCTAGGGAAGGATAAAAGGTTTAGGGTTAAGGTTATGACATGGGGGACCAATGAGATGGGGAACATTTATGAAGGGACACTTGTTAAGTTTTCATTAAAGGCGTCTGCCACTATAAAATCATGGCTGTAAAATAAAAATTGGTAAAAATTGGACACGAACAGAAACAATGGTTAGCACTCAAAAATTTTATCAGAGTTCTACGGTACGTACGTTTTGTGTTGAGAAGAAATACAAACTCGACGACAATTCGCTATTGCTCTACCACAATACAGCTTTAAATGCAGTTTTTCTTTCAGCGGCTTTCAACGAAATTGTTGTTTTCAAGAAGTGTCACTTATAAAACAGTTTGCTTTTCCCACCAAGATTATTTTCAGCATCCCCATTCGCAGATGGTTTCTACTTCTACCTCTTCTTTATATATTTATATACATAGAGTTACATTCGATGAATCTTACACTTCGAGAAGCTTCCTAAACTCTATGGGCTTAAGCTCTGGACTACTTACAAAAGTTTACTTAATAAAGGGATAATGGAGAGTTAAATTCCAAGCACAGAGGTGTACGGTGTGATCATTAAAATAAGCAAACGGCGGACTGAGGTAGTTCTTCGTGATCCGCATTTAATTTGTGGCGGTACGCTTGTGAAGTACAATCGAGGCGCTATGGCCTTGCTTAAATCACTCATAAACAGGACCATGGGTAAATCTATGAAACTTTTGAAAATGTCTTGACAGGTGTCCCAGCCCATAAAAAATAACAAAATACCAAAATTGGCTTTACGTCGTAAAGCTACGTGTAATTTGGAATCACGATTATATAAACTAGTATCCGAGTAAGGAAAGACTAGTTTTGCTTACACTCAGTATGTTGCTTGAGTTAGGAAATGTACGTCTTCATATGTAATTATTGCAGTCGACATAAGGCTACCTACTAACGGTTTTCTTGTTTCACCACAGATGTTTGTTTGACAACAGAATAAATGCAATCGATATTGGTGCATTTTCGATAAGAAGTCTACGAAAACTGTAAGTCTCTGATAAGTGGATTATGAGTCCTTATTTCCTAAACATACTACACAGGGCTCAAATAGACTATGAAAAGAAAAAGTCTTCTTCCCATTTTCATAGTTCAAACCGTGTTAAGATTTTCATAATGCCAGGGTCTGTAAAGTTTTAAGCAGCTTAAACATGTTTTTAAAAAGTATTTCTACTATTTTCAATGGTCCAATGTCATTTATAAAACTTACTTCAGAAATGTGTATGTAACGTATTTTTCAAATACGGTTCTGATAAGCATGTGCCAAGGTTTCGTAAGGAGAAACAAGCGATATGTAAGTTCAGTTTGATCAGCAATTTTCAATGTAGATTTGCCCGAATTTAGATTTCTAAAATGGTAGCTTCCATTTAAATCATAATAACCGTTTTCGTGACTAAGAAAGAGACATGATAATAGGTCCGTATCCGTTGGTTTAGAGTTCGAATTGGTTTAGACGAACTTTCCCGGCAATATCCATGGTCACTCAGCTCGGGATAGTAAAAGAGTAGTATGGTGAGAGTTCTGAAGTTTTGATAATGTTCCACTTTGCTTATAAGAGTCTTTCTGAACCCATCCCAGGTAGCATGTCTCACCCTGTACACAACCACATAAACAACAGTCAAAATTACAAAAAAATACATGGAAATAAGGGGCGAACAGATGTAAAATATACTGTAAGCTGGAATACTTAACCAATTTGGGTAAAATGAGAACGTCGAAATAATAAATTTTTTCACCGTATAATACGTCGACAGCCTGTGACTTAACGTTTCAGGACCAGGGAGCCACTTGGGCTTATACTGAGGGCTGTATTCCGTTGTGATCGTAATTTGAAACCAATGGTAATCGTCTACTGTTTTCGACTAGTGCTCACAGGCTACTGACCAGGGATGGATTAATCGCTCCTGCTCCCCGCAAGCCCGCCTGGCGATCTTAGTATTATTCCAGTTTTAAGTTTCTTTTTCAAAGGGCAAATGGGGTGGAAAATCCTGCTCAACATCACCAGACGGACAGATGAATCGAGTATGAAGCGTACTTCTTAAGTAGGACAATCAGACAACATATCACTGCAAACTGCAAACTATACCTACACGCAATCTTTTCAGCCACCAGAAAATTTCCATATGGTCTGATCGGGATCTGATCCAGGGAACTCTTAAATACAAACCAGTACACTCAGCCGTCATCCACTGCTGTTGTTTCCCAAGGAGCCATGATAAATTATTTTGTTTTCTAGATTGTATTCCTAATTCATTATGAAAATCTTAAAGATGAACACGCTCGAGACAATGTAAATGATAGCGCCATTTTGTGTCTCGATCAGCAACTTCTGAAATAAATTTTGTTTGAAATGAGAAGGAAAACTTCTACATTGGATCGAACGTTCGTCATCCTATACAAATAGGGTTATCAGAACGTTAACAGCCTCCACGACAGTGGTTCCCTCTCTCTGTCAGTAACACACACACACACACACACATATATATATCATCCTTGTCTTCAAACATCGTATTTTTAAGGTTTTGGTTTTTTGACATCTGATGACCTCAAGCTATAACGAACCTGCACAATGATACGATAAGTTGCCTGGATCTAGGAATATTGCTCTCCATTTTGCCATTGCACTGCAGTCTGTTCTCATCTTTTCTTCTATACAATGATAAGGTATTCACTTGTCTTACAACTTAGGTCAATTGAACGTGTAATCAATAATCATTTTAACAGGATGCAGAACTCCCAACTTTGATAATGAGAAAAATAATAAGGAAAAACTCAGTACCTGGTGTGTTCGTTGTGTGAATAGTTGTAAGAGGGCGATTCTACCCAATAAAACATAAACAAATGCTAACGATTGTCGATGACTTTGTGAACGACTCATTGGCCTACATTGTCTGTCCATTAACGTTTTACTCTTTCACAGTTTCCTATTTAAGAACGACTTACATAACCTGACAAACAATAGCTTTTCAGGGAGCAGGTTACAAGAAATGTAAGTATATTTATCATTGCCTCTTTAAAAAATGTCACTTTCAATACACCATCATGAAGACATTTTCGATTAGACGAGACCTTATTTACATCAAATAGAAACCCCCAGAATATTCCAGTCAATTAACAGGTGTTTGATATTGGTTTTCAACAGGTACCAGACAGAGCCCGTTTTAACCAGTTAAACCCCGACACCAATTACCTCTTTACTGGAATTTTCTTTGAGTGAAACAGATTAATGTTTTTTTTTTCTTTCTGCCCAACTGCTGCGCACAACATTTATTTGGAAATCATTATTTACCCAGCTTCCTCGGGGAGCAGTATGATCGCTTTTTCCATCTGAAGGACGAAAGTGTATCCCCAGACTTTCGTCATGTATCCAATAGATGGGAGTCTGGGAACTTCTTCTGCGCCAGAGCCCGATGCGAACGAAACATGACGCACAGACCTGTGCTTGGGTCAGATAACCAGAAAGCCTTCCTATCTCACAAAGTCGAAAAGCAAATCAGTTTAAAGGAAATGTACAAGTGGTTCTAATGGGACTTTATGTGGAGAATACCCTCATGCAAGGCGTTTTACGAACTTCCAAATACATAATAATTGTACTGATGTAACCCCGTCCTCACTTAGATTGTAACGGGGTCTTTCTACTATATTATTTAATACGACTGTTTCTAAGGAAAGAGACAGGATTAAGGGTGCTCCGAAAAAGAATCTCTCCCATAGGAATGCGAAAGACCTTGCTCAATACTAATTTATCAACGGCGTTACATTCCAGCAAAAACAGTCTTATAACTATAAGATTAAATCCTGTAACATTCTGTAATTCATTGTTCACTGAAAGTGTGCTAACCGCGAAATGTAGCACGTAGTTATCGCATCTTGAATACGATGACATGCAGACGTGTTCTGAATTCAAGTGAGAAAATTAATTCTCTAATGCCATGATCAATATAAATGCGCTACATCACCTTTAGCGATAACAATCAAACATGTTATGTGCAAAATAAAACAACACTGGTGATCCGATATTGATTTTAATGAACTAAGGTGTATAGTTTCCTGTCTCCTAGACCTTACTCGAAATCCATATATGGGTTATATGTGGAAATTTATATCGGGCCCATATCTGGTCCAGATATGGGATTTGTAACTGGCTTTAACAAAAAAATTGGGCAGATATAACTTGATGTAACATGTATGTGCCATATGAATGAGCCAGATATGTATCTCATATGGTACGCTCATAACTTTGTAAGGATCAGAGATGTGATGAATACATATTACATATCTTCACCAATGTTGCGTTTTAGATAAACATAAAATCTACACTTTGCATGAAGCATCAAGATAACTGCAAATTTGGCAAGTTACTTTTTCAAAAGCCCCCTTGACTCTCTGACAAAGAGCCAAAGGGCGAAAACCAAGGCAAATTTGGCAAGTGTATGGGCAGTCTGAACATCTCTACTAATGTTTTCTTTCATGCTATGTTCAAATTGTACAAAAATTTGTTCAACTTACTTAATTGCAAACAGTAAAAAAGCTTTGAAATTCCTACTTTTACATGCATTCAAAGTATCGTTTTTTAATTCACACTGTGGTGCATATTTCAATGTAATTTTTGTTGAAGATTTGATAAATATCTCACATCTCACTTCCTAAATATTGTCAAATGAGAATCAGGGCTTACAAATCCTTTCTCCGCCTGCATTCACGAGATCATTTGCATAGGTCAATCAATTAAATCTTTATATTGGAGAAAGAATGTATTTGAGGATTTTGGTATGCAGATACGTTCTACTGCATCCAAAGTGGTCAATAATTCCAATGGATTTTTGATAATGGGGATCTTAACCTAGCTTTGTTGAGAAGAACAACTGAATTTATTACATGTCCACAGACCTTTAAACACAAAAATATTGATATGGCTTTATAAAACTTGAATTACACCTTTAGCATTGTCTTCAGTCAGGTTATATATGACATGATATGGCCATTTCAAACTTTATATGCATATCTGACATTGCTTGTTATCAAGATATATGTGGCCTTGATATGGCCATACCAATCTCTGTATTCATATCTGGCATTGTATGTTATCACGATATATCTGGCTTGATATGGCCATATGAAGGTCAATAGTCATATCTGGCATGTTCTGTTATCAAATTAAGTGATATCTGGTTTTATATAGCCATATAAAATTGATATAAATATCTGACATGGTCTTGTACCGAAGAGATATCGCCCTTGATATGGCAATATAAAAGTTGATGTGTTTATCTGGCATGGTGGTTTACCAAGTAAAAATCTGGCTTAATAAGGCCATACAAAAATTGATATGTTTACTAGGCATAATCTTTTTTCAATTGATACCTGGCTAGATATGGCCATATAAAAATTGTATATGTATATCTGGCGTGGTCGTTTATCAAATCATATATGTCTTTATATATATAGATGGATGGATGGATGGATGGATGGATGGATGGATGGATGGATGGATGGATGGATGGATGGATGGATGG
>WURT03160615.1:0-10733 GCA_009936505.3 Holothuria glaberrima | reverse complement strand
CTAGTCGAAAAGAGAAGGCGAATCTCGCCGGTGTTCATCCACGCTCACTCTGGTATAGGGTCGTCAATGAGCCAAATAGCTTCCTGACCCTCAAAACGTTAAACTTAAACTTATCCACCACTTGAAGGACACTAGCCTTCACAGTAATAAAGGTATTCAGGTAAATATCCGAATGTGATGTTAACGCCATCTTCTCCATTTTTGTTAGTTGATGTGTCCATTTTTTATGATGAAGGTGTTGCCCGTGTGTATGAAGATAACTGGGGTCTTTGTAGTACAGAGGTCAAGACCTTTAATTTCCTCAAACTGAGGTGACGGAAAATATCTAATGAACTAATCGTCCTGATGAATCCTTGGCCTTTTCTGTTTGTGGTTTAAGGAGACATTCTTAGAAACTTAATTGGTCATTGTTCTAATGTATGTTGTTGCTTTGCCATGATACCCGTCGTTGGAAAAGTCCCATTAGCCTACCACATAATGATAGCAGTGACCGTTCTCTTATCTAGGTCTTTCCGCTTTTTTCCAAACTTCAACCTAAGTGGAAGTGAAAGGGCCTTCATAGATAGAAAATAACATTTTTCTTCGACTAGATCAAGGTATTCTCGAACCACACTCGAAAGCGAACAGGCTCAGTAATTAAAATCTACCCACAGTGCAACAGAGGTGGTGATCACTTATACCTTAAAAGTGATACAATGATAATTGATGCTTCTGGATTTTCCGGTAAATGGGTCTTTCAAGGAAGCTATTGAGGTCAATTAATGCGGGAAGTTTGGTTTTGGAGTGAATTAAGTAGCAAATAAAAAACTTCCTCAAAGGTTTGAAAGGAGAGGCTACACGGTTTCTGAAGCTGAGGCCACACCCCCGAGCAGTGGCGGAGCGTCCATATTATCAGGGGGGTCGTTCGCCCCCGCCCCCGATTGAGTCAAATCGCCCATCGGCGCCCTTTTAAGGTTTTAACTGTAATGAAGCATAGGGTATCTACCTACTTCAAAGCCACCCTACAGGCCATTCTCGCCCCTCTGACAGAATTCCTTAGCTCCGCCACTACCGAGGCCGAGGTCGCACATGCCAGCCAACTGTAGCCTATACTGATATGTATCTGTTTGTAGAAAATGCTAGCTTTTTAGGTAGTCTGCTTCTCGGCCTTTTGGCTAAGGTCATGTGTGTGTTCTTTTCATCTAGTCTGGAACGGTACCACCATGACAATCCCATGCAGGCGCGTAGCCAGGATTGTGTCACGGGAGGAGTTTTGAAGAAGTGCGACAAGGGGAGGGGCTTGAAAAAAAGGCTTTTTAGGTTTCCAGATGCAAAATGGTGCCATGTTTGTGCCTCAGACGTAATAAAGTTTGTAGTAATCATGTGTTTTTTGCTATTATTTTTTTCAAGCTTGGGTCGTGTGTGTGTGTGGGTGTGGAGGGGGGGGGATCAACCCCCAAAACACTCCCTTGGCTACGTGCCTGATCCCATGATGTAGAGGTCTGGAGGTCAAGAGGTTGGTCATGTTTAGTCTCGTGTCCTAGGAGCTCCTTTTGGGGTACAGAATTTCGTTTGGTTTTGCCCTTTGACTCTTTGCCAGAGATTCGGAGGGGGTGGGGAGACTGGAAAAAGTACCATATGCCGATATACTTTACAATTAATACAATAGATCAGTGGTCCCCAACCCTTTCGCAACCCATTGCTCCTTTCACCTGTTCACTTAATGGAGTCGGGCAAACACGTACTACATGTCCATAAAATAGGAATGGAAATTTTGAAACGACTGAAAGCACGTTTTAAGAAAGATAAAAATACAAAGACGGCGTTTTGGGTCCAAATTATGCTTTTCACAAAGAGTGGAGAGTGGGTGCGACCCAGGATGTTTTAAGGGTATAAATGGATAGAAGGCAGGTCTAAGTTGTGAAAGCGAAGCCCGAACCCATCAGGTGCCGGAACCTGGAGGATGCCTTGGTAGGAGGTGGGACTACGGGGTGGTCTGGGCTCTCCCTGAGAAAACTTTTGAATGCGATATTCTGACATTTGACATAATACTCAAAGCAATTTTTAGTTCATTACGGTATTTCGTGTATTGATGTACAGTGTGACCTCTCTTCAGCAATATATGCATCAATCCGGTAATATGGGAAGCGATTCATCTTTTAAATGGCTAAGGCACGGAGTCTGGGTCCTCCTCAGGATAAGAAATTAAGCACTGTGTGGTGTGATTTCTTGCCGTTTATCTTAAAACTTTTGTAATGACCTCAAGAGGTACTGTAATATGACTTGTTGACTTCATTTTGTCTCGATTTAATAATATTATAGTTCAAGAGCTCAGTAGAAACTACTTAGTAACTTTTTTAAGCCCCCGTTCAAATTATTTCATATTTAAATAATCCCGCAGCCCCCTTTTTTCGTCACAGAGTTTGAAAATCTCCCTCTTTGCAAACCGCTGCAATGTAGACCTGTGTCTTAACCTTTCAGTTCATGCAATAGCGATATCTTCGACAGGCTATATAAGAAACAGTTCCACCGGGAAAGCTAAAAAGGTGTGTGGAGAAGAGACATCTAATATCACCTCCCGTCTTACATTTACCTTTGCATTTTGAAAGGTCGCGGCTGCCATCTTTGCGGATTTTCGTTGAAGTTGAAGATTGTAATGTTGCGGTATAGTCCCAGAGAGCAGCTATGCAGAAAAGAGTGACTTGATAGCCATGGGTTGGGGAAGTTTCCCCATTTTACTACACTTCACATTTCCCCACCCCACTCCAACTTTTTTCAAGCCCTTTTTTCAGTGACAGGCAAGTAACAAGCAAGTATCACTCCAAACATAATTTGCGCCGATCCAATTTGGGACAGGTGGCTACAGGCACTCTGCTGACTGTAACTGGCCCCTGGGATATTTTGAGGAGTGGAGGAGGGCAGTGTAGGCCTAAAGAAGACATTGTAATATTTGAATACAGGTAGATTTCTCCGTGCAGATTCCGGATTCTAGTCGAACCGAACCTCACAGCCAAGATATAAGGCTGTGGCGGATCGGGTGGGCGGGGGTCCTCGTCCGGATTTTTTTTTGCCATAGACACTGCACTTCACAATGTTCGGATATTTTGATACGTGGCTATATTTGTCTTTGGGTCCCATACGGCCCCTTTCGAGAAGCCCAGCATCCACCCCACCAGACTGGCAGACATTTACGTGCCCACTGTAGTTCCCGACGAAATTCAACGAAAATTCCCCCACAAGGGGGTGTACTCCTTCCCCGATAGGGGCCATGCCCTAATCCCTGTCCTCGATCCCCAACCTGCACCACACCTGGTTACAACAGAAAAGATCGAGGATCTCTGAGGTAAAATGAAAACAGTTTGGAAAATGCAGTCCCTAGAAAGTAGTTGCAAGAACGCCTACATTTGTCTCTAAGTCTTAGATTAGCCCTCAAGCACGCACACGTGACCAGGGAGCTGTATACACAGCGCCCTCTACTACGATCACGCGAATGGTCTGGCCTCGCAGAGCTCGTTGCCGACGATCAAACTACCATCTCAGTGCTCATGGCTATGCAGAGAGACCTGAGGTCATCGTGAGAGACTTGAATCAAGTCTAAAGGACACCCTTACTTTGAGTTTGTCATATTTTTGAATAGGAGGTTCTGTACGCACATCGCGTTCCGTCCTATGTCACAGTAGCTTGTTACGACAAACAGAGAGGGGATGCATGGGGTTGGGGGGATTTAAGTGTTGAAAATACCCAGTACGTCTAAAGATAATCTTCAGATGAAAATAGAGTTGCCGACATTAGAGAGATTAGAAGTTATTTCTCTTTTTTTACTAGCTGTGAAACTGTCGCGCCAAAATAACTTGGGTGTTGAAGTTAGAATTCATCAGTAGGGAGATAACATGTAATTGAAGTATCTAGTGACTCGGTCAAAGGGCACACAGTGAGTTATTTAAAAAGTACAGTATTGTTTTAGGGCATGCAACGACTGGAGATTTAGTTTTGTATGCGTCATGAAACATGTTCATTGTTGTTCCACGTGACTTCATTACAAACAAAGCATGTGCACATACCATTTTGATATTCCTCCAAAAAATTGCTATTGTTTCCTTTCTGGGGATCACCGTGACGACCTGACCTGGCTTCCAGGATTACTTGTTTCATAAAGTGCTTCCGCTTCTCACCAGATCATTGTTTCCTTTGACGTCAATGGGGGTAAAAAATAGCGATAAGAAAACTAATTTGTGGTGTATATTTGGTTTTGAAACAAGGGATCACTCTTCCTTGTTTTCCAATTCATCACATGACCATCTCAGAATTATTGTCCAACTTTATTTCCTTGCAATTGTAAAATTTGGAAAACTAATTTGAATTAGTAACGCAGGACGGATGCCAATTTTATTCCACACTGGGCACAGTTATAGTAGACCATGGCCTATTCGTAACTTCTCCATGGATAGACGCAGGGCTTTAATGACAAATATGCGTTTTTAAGAGTGCAATTTCCTCTATACAATCTAGGGCGTTTGAGATGCCATAACTTTCCCCCTTACTGGTGAAACACGCATGCGACCTCATCCCCACCCTTGTTGATGCTGAGGTAGGCTTTGATTCCGCACAGCGCCCCCATTTAAGAACCACCGTCTGGGTTCACCCGAAGAAATGACCCTTTCTACAACCATGGACTTGCCACTTCTGGCTACTGCAAGGGTATTATGCATTTAGTCAGGGGAAACTGACCCAGTTCGGAAAACACCGGAGAACCCTGGGGATACAACATCAGTGGCTTATTAGAATTCTTACAGCATTGTCATGCATATTACGTCAATCTTTTGTACCAGTCAAAATATCTGAAGAACAATAATGGGCAAGTACAATATCAATTACAGTCATTGTATAAATCTATTTTTAAACCGCCCCTGAATCAAATCTCAGTAGAATCAGGGTGTTGCTGTTTAACAACCAAGCTCGTAGCCAGACAAGGTGATGACTGGGGGCGTGATGATAAGTTCCCAGGGGCGAAAACATTTTTGGAGGGCAACGTATGCAAAAGCGCATTAAGACAATGGCCGTTTTTAATTTTCTAGTGGGCAAAAATTTTGGAGGATGCGCCGCCCGTAGCCCCCCTTTTCCTTGGCTACGGGACTGTTTAAGCTCTCTGGTAAAACTAAGTGAAAATTTTATTGAAATTACATTGCTTGTTAAACGGCAATACTGTTCAGAATGTTGACGCATTAACGGGGTTTCAAAAACTGGGAATTAAGACGGTTTATGGCACCAGATCTCTTCTTATCGGTTCGGGGAGTGGTGCAGAGCATGGTTTGCCCACCTCCTATCCTTTTGGAAAGTGGTTGTCTGCAGGGAATACGTTCTCGTTCGTCGTATGAAAACGATAAATGGCGGTCACGACAAAAGAACATTGAATGGTACGTACTCCTGTGATTTTATAGCTCTGGTGTCGATTCATTATTAACTGAAAAGGGTCTATCTCCTTAGACGGGGATTTTTCCAGGACCGATGGAGGCCATTTCCAGAATTTTCCAAACACATCATGTAAAATGGCAAATAATGTCCGGAGTGGGCCTAGAGTGGGAGAAGGTTGGCCTTAGGGTAAAAAAGTAGTTGTGCCTCATTCTTTCTAGGAAAAAAACACGATTGGCGGACAGAAGTGATTTGCATTGGAGAACATTGAGACTTGGTGTTCTAAAGGCGTGGTGCGCCATTTTCTGTGTTCGGTTGCCTAATTTTGACAGAATGAGCAGGGGAGCTGTTAAAGCTCTCATATCTTAGTTCATCGCTATGTACCATTTACATAATTGCTTATCTAAACGAAGTTTTATCCACTGAAGAATTTCTGTGGATTTCCGTTCTGTAAAATTTAAATAACCCTTTACTTATTCCATAAGTATACTGGACTTTTCGGAAAGATCAGACATATCTACAATGTCGTATTATGCATTTGCGACCTAGTGCGTTTTTTCTGTATTCTCTTTGTTTGTTTCATCGAGCGGAACCGTGGCATTGTCATACTTGGGAGGTACGAACTGTACACAGGGAATAGCATTTCAGAGGGGATTGCCCATGTAGGTCGGGCCATCAGGGCACCTACAAATCAATGAAACAAAAGCAGCATGAGGGCCCGAAGTCCTTCTGGGAGAGGCCCGTAGCAGTTACCTTTGAGAAATAATCAGAAGATAAACGCTGTTGGATTATTTGGTAGAGGTCAAAAGTCATCTGAGGTCACTGGAGGTGAAAATACGAAAAACTTAAAAACTGCATGTAAACACTACATTTCAAAATATCAATGATAAACACTTTTAATACTTCGTATTTATACGTAACTTTATCATATTGAGAGGAAGAACCCTATTGTTTTCAGTCGAAGTCAGTGGTCATGTGCAGAAATCAGAGGTCAAAAACCAGAAACCTTGAAAAAGCACGATATTTCAAGACAGGGATGATGTGTACTTTTCATACTTGGTATACAGATATGTTACTTTCAGAGAAAGAGAGAGAGAGAAAGAGAACCATGTGGGTTTGTTGGAGGTCGAAGGTTATCTGAGGTCATCAGAGGAGAAACCGCGAAACCTCCTAAGGTAAGCAGTGGGCGTTACGGTACCTCTAAACTATTTTCTGCGTTTTCGTGACCAACGAAAAGTCAGGGCTGAATTTTGTACCATTACAAATATAAAATTACAGAGAACAACATTTATTTTTCACAAGTATAACTGTTACAATAATTATAATTTGAACTCCTTAGTTACGAACACGTGTAAAGGATGCTGTGACTACAGTATTGCATGTTTAGAACATTCACTTAAAGAGTTCTTTGATGGCGTAGTGGAATAGAGCTTGGTTTGTCAAACAAACACTAGTCCGGCGGTTCGAATTTCTTCCAAGACACTTTCTTTTTTGTCACGTTTTGTTATTTAATTTTTGACAAGGTTCAAAGGTCAGATGGTGTCAGCAGAGGTCAAATTATGAAAACATCGTTAAAATGATAGACTTCAGTCAAGATGCAGAAATTTGAGAGATGAACCTCAGTGTAACCAAGCACCCCTTTTGGCAAGAAATCATTAAGCCTGTGGACTTTCTGGTTAAAGTAGTCGTAATACGCTAGGCATGACCAGTACCACTAAGCACTCTAGCAGCATATCTTACAAAAAAATCTATGTGTAAGAAAGCTAATCTGCGGATGAGCTTCACCAACGGAAACTTTAGAAAGATTCTTGGATGTTTACGAAATTACGATATATAATGAATATTGTGATTATCAGTTCTCATTTTTGTTGTGCATTACATGTGTGTCAGAATATACATGCAGTGTTATGTGACTCAGAACTTGACGCACCCAAGTAATTATAATTCTGTGACGTCTATGTTTTTGTTAAAGTGCTTTCAATCTGATATAAGTAAATACATGCACGCACCAACAAAGTAATAGTTAAGGTCTGAAAAACTGCCCCTTCGTTAGTTCAATTGACACTTACAAATTAAAAAAATCAACAAAGAAAGACAAAAACAATCTTAATGGCCATTTTTTCAATGGCATCTGAATTCAAGTCAGTCATTTCAAACCACCATCGCGCATGCGCTAAATGCAATGTGAATAACAATGCTCAAACAAATGTTTAAAGGGAAAATACAGTCACCCAATTTGGATTAGTGTACCCTGGTATCTGATTTCATGTATGGCTCTTGATAAACATATTTAAACTTTAACGTTTGAGGGTCAGGAAGCCAGGTAGCTCATCGAGGACCATACCAGAGTGATCGTGGATGAACACCGGCGAGATTCGCCTTCACTTTGGGACTAGAGCTTAGAGGTTAACGAGGCAGGTGGTATTAATCGTTCCCAACCTCGTTCCCGAGACCACCATTTAACGTCCCCATCTGACTAACTTGAGTGTATCCCCAGTTCTTAGCCACTTTCCCACATGCTGGAAGAAGTGGAGTTTCCTTGCTCTGCACCACTGCTCTACAGCTGATCCGAGCCAAGTTCGCAACTTCCTGAATCGTACAACTTTTTAATCGGGCAACTTCCTGAAACGGACAATCAGATACCCAATTAAAATTCACCAACTTAAAGATCATAAGCAGTCGCCCCAACCTTATTTTGAAACAATAGCTAACATAGGCGTAGGAAAAGGGGGAGCAGAGGGGGCGACCGCCCCACTCTCGATGGTGGGGGCGAAAACCCTCTTTCGCCCCCACTTTGGATGGCATGCTAGAATATATATATATATATATATGTATGTATATATATGTATATATATATATATTCCTTGTAGTTCTGGTTTTTTTTTTCTTTTTTTTTTTTTTTTTATCGTTTCTGCTACCCGCTTTTTAACTTACTCAGTAGTTCAATGCGTTTACCTCATTGTTGTCATTACACGCTGAAGAAGACTCCAGGGGAGTCGAAAATTTCGTTTCGAGAATATACTTTACTGTACTCTTTTTGTCAACTATGACATATTTCATGTCTCTTTTCTTGTTTATGTTATATATATATATATATATGTAGGCCTACCGCCTGTAATATACCAGTATACCGGCGTCCAGATGTTATGAATATTCCTTTCCAGAGGGCATAGATGTACTGCAGTTGTTGGGTGTACAATGGTTGGCAAAAAACAAAGATTTCTATTTTATTTAATGTGCAGTCTCATTTTTTAACATGAGTTATGGCATACAAATGTTCCTTTTATTTTTGTTCATTTTATTTATTTTTTTTAAATTGCTCTTTCAGGTAGAAAAAGGCGAAAAATTTCACAACAAAAATATATTTGTTTGGTCTAGGAGGTAGGGCGAGGTGCACAGTCCAAAAATTGTTCCGCCCCCACTTTCATATTGCTTTTTACGGTTATGGCTAAATGTCACAAATTTCTTCTTATTTCTCTTCCAAGTATCTTTCATGATATTTTAGGACATAAATATTGCATATTAAAGGTAAAACATGCAATTGTTCCTCGTAAATTTTAAATTCAATGAGAAAAAATACTGTCACATGATTCTCAGAGCCATTCAGGAAATAGGATAGTCTACTATAAAATTCTTTATTGGGGTGACTGCATTCTCCCTTTAAACCCTTCAGCATCACTGTGAACAGCCATGCTAAACACAGGTAAATTTTAGTCATCAGAAAATTTCCAAGTGGTTCCATCGGGATTTAATCCGGAGACCTCTAGTATGCAAGGCAGTTCACTCAACCACCAATACAACGCCAATCCTAATGCGACATTAGTTTCTCACTGGATTGTGAAATTATGCAACTTTCATATTCTGAAATATCATGAGAGAAAGTTGAAGTGAAATAAGAAGATATTTGGGATATTTGGCTGTTGTTTCAAAATAAGTTTGGGGCGACTGCTTACGCTCTTTAAGTTTTGAATGGATTTGGGTGGGTCCAATTCCACTTGACCTTACAAATTACAAAATCAGCATAGAAAACAAAATCGTCAGGTGCGGATTTAGGGGCGCACCCGGCGCACGCCCCCTTTTTCGATGACCCACGATCTTTTACCAACGATTTTGCAAAAAAGCAAAAAACAAAAACAAAAAAAGGTTCTCCACGAAAATTCGGATAGTTCAAGTATGCAAGGGCTAAAGTGCAAAAATGCAAAAAAAAGGTCCTCGAAAATCCTGGATCAGACAGCCCAGCCTCCCTGTCGAGCAAATCCTGGTGCTACCCCTGTATGTGCGCCTCCCTTTCTCAAAAGCCTGGATCCACGCCCGATCGTTCCACGAAATGTTCGAATTACCCATTTTACTAATTTGATACTCGGTTTGTCACTCATAGCCGGGTTGTATTAGGTGCAACAAAGATCATGTAGACCTGTAAATTTACAAACTGACAACTAGATACTAGTGAGTATTTTTGCAGAGGTAACTTTTATAACGTGAAGTCTCTACTTTATGAATTATTCAAAGTGTCAAATTACAATAGGTGGATAAAACTCCTGTCAACAAAGGCGTGGGAAGCGGAAGAGGGTGGGGACTAATGTATACATGTAATGTAGTCATTTTTTTCTCAAGTCAAGTCCCAAGTCATTTACCTTCAAGTCAAGTCTAGTCTCAAGTCATTTACCTTCAGTCAAGTCAAGTCACAAGTCATTTTCGCCCATTTTCAAGTTGCTCAAGTCAAGTCACAAGTCATAATTTTCAAAATAAAAAAATTAATAAGCCTATATACTAGACTGCAGTCTCTAGATATGGAGATCAAGTTGCAGATCATAACAGATTTTAATCCAAACTTAGAAGTCACACCTGGCCTTTTTTTTTTGGGGGGGGGGATTTACGAAACATATTCTGTCCATACTGTTTATTCTAAGGAACATCCAAGCAACAACTTCTTAGGACAGTTACTGGCGGGATCATAATGCTTAACCGCTTAGTAGCGTTTAACAAAATGTTAAATAAGAAAAAATAAGTTCTTATGGAAATTGGACCGTTTTCAAAGTAAAAGAGTGTTCCTCAAACACAGCATCACTCAACATTTTTAAGCTTTGTGGCTACCCTGCATAAATGTGTCAATTTTTTTTTTCCATGTAGTAAAAGGTTTTCCGTGAACCTGTATAAATGTAAGGCACCCATTAAACTGAATGTATGCTTAAAATGGTAAGATCAAAGTGGAGGTATGACTGCTATTGCTGTAAAAGATTCATGACGAGTAAAACTGTTTTATTTAAGTATATTATCGGAAAGATTTCAGAAGCACCGTTTAGGATGCCATGATTCCCTCTCATTGACCAAGGCGTACGTGTATG
>WURT03160614.1:0-28313 GCA_009936505.3 Holothuria glaberrima | reverse complement strand
ATATATATATATGAAAACTCTAAACAGGTGCAAGACTTTGCACAGTTTGCAAATGTTTGGGCCGGAAAGGAGTACATTGCTTTGACTAAATTATACATAGGCCCGCTGTTCCTGACGTCCCAGTTAAGAATGACAGTGCTGGAGTTTACCGTTTTCCTTTCTAAGCATCGCCGTAACTCTTCAATGTAGACGTGGGTATTAATCTACAAAGAATAAAGAAACAAGCATATTTTTATTGGAACAATTTCGAAGGACTTGTAAGACTATTTCTTCAAACCTTGGAGCCATGTCCATGCTTTCCTTCAAATAAATTTAATAGAATACATCTTGTTTGTGGATGATAGCAACAATCAACTCTACCAAATTAAAGAATAATGGTGTAATGAGAAAGGACAAAATCCTTACCTTTCTCTCATTTCGTAGAACTTCTAATTGTTTTAAATAAAACTCTTCTTTAACCTGTAAGAAAATTAACTTCTTTTGATTTGGAATAAATTGTCCTGGTCTGCTTACAACATGTTGTTACAATTTCCCACCAAGATTTAGCTTACTCCTTTTGTAGCGACACAACAAAAATGCTATTTGTTCTAGATAAGGATATAGAAGCTTAGACCATTTTGATTTACCAACCACGCGTTTTGGGGGATATATTACGGAAACCTAATAATGGTTGTAGGAAATTTCCTATTAATGGCTCCATAATTTTATAAGGAGATAAGATTATTTAACGTACTAACTTGGCTACTTTAATCACGTCTTACTGTAGTATTCCTTTTTCAGCTACTTGCAAATATGAGGTGACATGGAGCCTTTCCTCAAGGGATGGCGGCGTGTAAAAGGGCATTTAAAACTTGCTTTAATATATTCTATTTTAGATATTACCGGTATTTAAAAATTAAACAGTTGTGGCATCATCACAAGGAGGGAGTGGGCTCATGAATGGTGAATCACATACCTCATATTACCATTATGATTTTAAGCTATAAAGTTATGTTGTAGTTAGGTAAATTTTCTTTTAAATGAGTAGGGAACCTATCGTTCTTAGCCACCCAACACCATACAGATTTTTTTGTACACTTTGGCAAATCACCAGTATTTTCTTGTTCTTCGCACTCTTCCATCCACTTCAAGAGTTAATTCATTATTCAACGGTAAGTGTTTTATACGAAATTCCATTATTATTGAACATAGTTTCCATACGTAATTACAAAGTGTCGTGAATCAGGGCAATTTTTTTGGCTTTTTTTTTTCTCTATGAAAACGTACGTTTTAAGGAACGCATCACCGTACTTCCTTCAATAAGAGACATCTTCTTGGCCAACATATTTTGTTGGAAATTGACAGTGCGTGCATACGATTTAAGCTATGGAAAATTGTTTCAAACCTCAAATTCCGTCTCCGTTTGTGCACTTATGTTACGGTTTATAAATTGTATTTTATGACAAATATTCGGGCAATCGCACAGGAATGTCTGTCACTGTCAGTGCACATTCTTAAACGGAACTGGAGATTGTAGCTAACGTATGAGTAATTTTCGTACTTCTCTTTATTTTAAAGTAACTTTTCGGCGCGCTTCGCAGAACGTTGTTATTGATAGATGATGGACGTCATTATCTTTGAGTTTGGATTTGGGGTTAGGTGCAGCCATTCCGACTCTTAATTTAATGTAACTTCAAGGAAAATAAAAAAAATGTAGAGATTTGTTTTCCCCTTTTCCTGAGTGTATTAAATCTTTGGTCTGTCCTCGATCATCATCAGAATACAACTAAAACAACTAGCTATAGAAAAGCATTGAAAAAGAAAGTTTCTGTAGAAGTAGGCAAGTTAACAACAACTTAAGGCAGCTAAAGGGTGATAGATTAGAAATGAATAAGTGAACAAAAGCCAAACACACACTGCACAAGGAGAACTGTAGGCTAGGAGTACCAAAGATTACAGGTTTGTGCTTCCCTTGATAATCCTGCCTGTGGACAACTCTTTTTTTCCTATTCAACATGGGAGTAAGTTCGGTCATACATACCCCTTCAGCCACCAGTCTCCGCATAGGGTCCCCGGTATGGTAATTAAGAATACAATCATCTAATTGAAAATCTTCACCATTGTGATGATCTATTTTATGATAATAAATTACTGAATGTTTCATATTTAATTTGGTAAAATGTTCATAGCATGGTTCACCCAAACTCCTAAATGTTTCCCTTATAGAGGTTTTTCACGTGACGTCATTAAACTTCCGATTTCATCTCACCGTCCATGTTAGCCGTCAAACTAGCTATGTAGTGCCGCAGTAGAGTGCTGTATTCGCACTTTAGTTTCACAATGAGGAATTTTCGCCGCGCGGTTAGGTGTCACAATCGGGAGGAAACTACCAATTACTTACATTTTTATCGTATCCCTGCAAATTAGGAAAGCAAAGCAAAGTGGACTGCAGTCATTTGACAACAAAATTGGCCACTAATTCCACATACTAGACTGTGCAGTGCACTCTTCGTGTTTGGTTATAGCCAGGGTCCTTAAAAGCCGTTCTCGCATCGCAGTTTGCGATATGAATAAACACAGTATGGCGATACAAAAATTAAAGAAGAAAATGTTAATTGCTATACGATCTTAAAAATGCATAGCAGTTTGGCTATGCCAAACAATATCCTGAAGGTGGATCCTTGTAATGTCGTTCTTAAGTATGCTACTCTCAGTCTTCGTTAGTCTTACCTTACTAGTGATAACAAAGATGTAAATTCGAGGTATTTTGGTACACCAGAACTTCTCTCACAAAACCAGCTAGAAAGTATTTGTACGCGTCCAGGCTTTTATATCTTTTAAGTCTTTTGTTTAAGGTGATGTTTTATTTACAAGATGAAAGAATATATCCGGCAATTGTAAAGTTGGGAGTGTAACGCAAGAACTTTTGGCAAAGTCATTGAACATCAACTTGGGAACTAAAGAAGGATCTTCGGTTCCTCGAACCAATTGATCTCATTTTTGAACACAACGATGCTTGTGTTTGTCATCCAACTTATTGGTGATGTTTGACAAAGGAAGGACTCGATTTCTTCCAACATTTTCCATACAACATTGAAGTTCATGATACTTACATACAGTAAGCTACTCAACATACGTACAGTACACCGTCGCCAAGTGCAAGCTTGGCGGCCAACATGGAGGGTAAACAAGAAGTCACGTGTTATTGTGACGTCTGTGAAAAACCTCTATAAACATAACATTTCCATTACAATCTTTAGACTGAATACAATATACAATCTCCGTTTTCTTTCAGATCCCTTTCTTGACATTACGCAAACTGCAGATAGGATCCATACAACCTTTACCAGTAAAATTACTGGATTTACTTAGTGCCTCTACAAGTCTCGTACCGGCTTTTTCTACAACATATATATTTAGTTCAGTTTCTTTCATAATACTCTTACACCCCTTCCGTAATTCACTGTTGGGAGTAGCATCAACGAACAGCGAAGCTTCAGTGGTACATTTCTTATTTCTGAACCAGTTGTACTTTTTACTGACCTTTTCCCTATCAGGTCTTTCACGTTCCCACGCCTAAGGCCTAAACATGGGAACTATTCCATCTCTTTCATTGCTGACTATTTTATCAAAACGTTCCTTTACTCTGCACTGACCTTTTAGCGATAGGGTTTCGAATAACCACTATTTTGCATCTTGTTAGAATGTGTAACGTGGTCTTCATATTAAGGGCACCATCTTTGTGGGTGACCTGTTTACTTCTCATGGGTTTACAGTAATGAGTATGCTGGGTAATTTAATAGGTAATAACCCCATCTTTTTTTTCTCTCAGTCCAAACTTTTAAGTCTAGCACAGGCATCCTCCCATCAAAATTGAGGCTGGGGCAGCCATAGGTTACCTGTATACTTTGTTTTATGGTATTAGCTATGTTTCTTAGTTTGAACACGGTTTTCTCATCTGTGTCATACTCATTTGTTTTCTAAATCACACAGAATATGTCATCAACATACCTGGAGTGCAATAGGCATTTTATACATTCAATGGCAAGTTTGTTATTCAATTCTCTGTCCCCTACCAAAGTAACCCCAATGGCTACACCTTCCTTCCGTTTGAACAATTTACCATTAAACCGGCACATGTGGTTCTGCATGACAAATTTCATAGTGTATTTTAGAGCTAAAATTGTAATTTTCTTCAGAAGATCACTGTTTGGTATCCGTTCAGCTTTATTCCAGGTATTCCATATCTTTACTGTGTTTTGGCTGGAGATAGCTGCGGTATTTGTAGGTTTCTTTCTCTAGCGGTGGTTCCGACTGGGTAGTGCAACTTTTTGTAGTCATCAGGTAACCCTTCGCCTGTGTCTAACTCAATTATTCTCAAGAAAAGGCCAAGCTCTTGAGGATCTATACCCTCAAACTGGATGTCACTTTCCACTAGGAGTTCGCAGCATGTATCTATTGCAAAACAGACGTCAACTGAAGGGGAAAGGGCTTTGACGTCCAAGCTGCCAATAACGACCTCTTTTCTTTCCTCATTCACTCTTCTTATTCTGGACAGGAGATACTCGTTGCTGTCACATGCTCCGGGTGCAATCGATATTAGTGGTCGGAAGCATTGTGATAGCATGATTAAAAGGTTCTTTTTGCAAGACGTGGTGCCCCACACATAAGTCTTAAGGGATCACTAACCTACTTCTATAGTAACTGTCTTTGTCAATGCTTTTGTATAGCTAGCTGTATTAGTTGTATTCTGAGGATTGTCGAGTATAGACCGAAAATTTAATACACTCAGGAAAAAAGCTTTTGTATAGCTAGTTGTGCTGTGATGATGGTCGATTACAGACCAAAAATTTAATACACCCAGGAAAAAGGGAAAAAGAATGTACATTTTATATATTTTCCTTGGAGTTACATTTAGAGTCGGAATGGCTCCATCTAACCCCAAATCCAAACTCATTTAAGAAAGGAATCTATTCGAAGTCAACCGAATTCTTTGGAATTCTTACTTAAGTCATTATCCTTGCATACGAGATAATGCTGAAAATCCTCGAAATTTTGATGATTATTTCACTCCCCTTTCTCTTAAGCCCCTGCAAAAGCTGTTTAGCTGAAATGTAAATACTTCTACTAATGACTCCATTTTTAATAATATTTAAGCTCCGTTTACTTTGCCCCTGTGATCTCACCACGAGACGTTGATCCCACAGAAGACATAATCATACAGTCCAATAAAACACCCGTCAGCCTAAGATCTATCTGGTCAAAAAGAAGAGCTCATAAATGAGGTAATCCATAGCTCCACCCACTCCCTCACTTGGATTTTATTCACCTAGCAGATCGTTTGAACAAATCGATGCTAGCTACAGAATTCTGTGGTACCAACCTTCTTGACGGCATAGAGTAAGTTTAATAGCTTACCAACAGCTATTAAGTTATTGTGATTTATTGTTTACTTTTCTTCTATTATTCGTAACGTTCTGGAGGCTTGAATTTGACAAAATTAACATCAAGGAAGGTGTAAATTTTTTCAAAGAATCTTAATTTTTCAATAGAATTATTGACAAATGTGTTCTTTTGAAGAAATGTTTTGTGTCATAATATACCCAGTACCAATCAACCTGGGGAAGTCAATAAAATAAAGTAGCAGTGAGGAGCATATCTCCCAATTCGTTGTCATGTTTTCCCTTTTAATTGCCAACTCTTAAGGTCGTCAGTTCTGTGAGCTCATCTTGGCATGACCAAAAGCCTGCTAGGGGAAAATAACCCCCTTCCCCCGACAGCCAAACCACAGAACCCTAGACTTCACGCCGTTTCGTAGAGTCGTACTTTAGAGAATGATAACCCCAAAATATTTCCAATTATTTCAAAGTCCCTAAGCAAAACGTGGCCGTTCCTGTAACGTGAGAATTCAGAATAGAAAACCGGTTTTCTGTATCTTATGTCGTGGAACGTGCCAACGGGAGATTTCCAGGTTGAAATGTTGGTTGAAAGCAGGCGCGTATCATTTTAAAACTTCTATGACAATAACCAAGATTTTTCAAGTTTTTAGTACTGAAGTAAAGGGAAAAACAAAGTCCTAAACTATTTCAAAATTTTAAATTTTACCACCTCAGATCGTGTCCATCAACATCATTACAAGGCTTTGGAATAAAATGTCTTTTCCGACTTACCAGATTCTTTTCAAGACTACAGAAAAGTATTTCAGTGCATGTCTCTCCTGAAACCTAAGACATAACCAAATACACAAATGAAAGTGGTTTGAAGTTTTGTCCAAATTAATTGAATGTAATCAAAGTTAATATAGAACAAAAGCAGAATTATCTCTAGCAACACCTATAAATTCAGTTCCTTTTCTTACGTGGACCTAAAGTCTAAAATTACAAGAGTAATTTTTTTTAGAAGTTGAGAAATGAATTGTATTAATCCAACTCCCACTTTCATAGCAAAGTCCGTTTCCTGAGATACAAAATGTTGACTTTTATCAATTTATTTTGAAATAGTCGATTGCACTGTAACTTATGGGACCCCTTCTTGTACAACCCGCACAACATGCGTTTCTCTTTTTGAAATTGATATGATTATGTGGCCTTGAAATATTTGCGGCTCACATGCATAGCAATACAATACTAACTTAGCCAGGCCATCCGATAACACAAACATAGTAATCGTACTTTAGCACAAGTTGCAGGGGTTTTCGAAGAGAAAAAGCAACCACATACAGGAATTTGTACAAGAATGACATAACAAATTTTGCAATATACCATTTAAGATTCAGTAAAGAAGCTTGGATATTTATATGTTTTGCTCTAGAATGTCTTGTGAAGACTAGAGTTGGACCATTTGGATACATTTTTTCAAGTTTTGTAACTTATTTGTTTGACATTTATTCTCAAGGTACACTTTACTAGTAACATGAAGAAGCAAAAGCTTATTTACAGCTGATCTAGCATATGTAATCTTGAGGCTGGGTGCGTACTTCACAAAGTATTGTAAAAATTATCTAGCTCTTGTGTCAATGGGATGGTGATCTAAGGCCATGGTCCCGACTTCGAGGATAAAAAAAAACCAACGAATTTCTATTTTGTTTTGTGTCTTTCATGAATCACCTTCTATCTATCACAACATGGACAATAAAAATTGACGTAGCAAGACTTGCTGAAAGCTTGTTATGATCTCATCTCACTTGGCCTCCTTCTCTGCCCGATGCTCTTTTCATGTTTCAGTCCAGATTTTCACCTTTTATACCTTTTCTTTCAATTTATGTCGGGGTGCGCATAATAAGCAGCTCCGTGCATCATATCAAACTTTTTTCTCTTTTACTTTATTTGTTTTGTAAACCCTACCGTGGAAGTCTTGCATATTTTTATAAATATTTCATTTATTTCTGTATCTTCAATCGTCCTCTCTTCGGTTACTAGCTCTTTATTTTCTTTCTTCATGCGGACAAAAGGCTGCAATTATAAAATTACAAATGAAATGAATCTCGGCCGCGGTTAAGGATAAAAAAAATCGTGTACAGACATGACACGTAGTCACATTTTTTTCTCTTTGATATTCTTAACATGCAAAGCAGAAATTGCATTCTAAAACAATTATGAGTAGCTTTTTAAAGAAATTGTTGTGTACCTTCCGCCGCCTTAATAACAACTCCACACAAGTGCAGCTTTGTATCTAGTAATGAAAGAAAGTCATTTACAAAATGATAACCAAAGTGTGATTAAGCAGTATAAGATGAATCAATTAGAATTGTACTATCGAACATAGTGGAATACATAAATTATTTTGTAAATTTGATATACTAAGTTATTCATACTCTCTAGTAACCAAACTGAGGAGGCACGGAAAACAAAGACACATATTCATTTGTAACGTTATTAATCCAATATTCAAGACACGTATATAGCAAGCCATTATTCATAGAGAATTAATATCCTGGACAGGAAGTTTGTCGGAAGAGGTTTCTTACAGCTCCCCTCAATTTGTTTTGGAGAATTGCTCATTTTCCTAATTATCCTGGAAAAGTTCTAACCGAGGATTATATCCGTTGTTGTTTTGAAAATACGGACATTGAACTCGTCTTGCCTCAAACTAGCCACCTAAAAAGCTGACTTATCAATATGATTACTCTACCAGATCATTCATGCATTTGGCATCAGGGTAAACGATCCACGGAAATCAATGTTTACATGTTACCTTTGCATTGATGATATTTTTAGGTCGTTTTTGTGTACTTAACCCAAATATGTTAATCAAAAAACCGTCACATAGGTTCTTTACGTCATGCCGATTTTTTTATACTTCTCTATCTGAGTGTAAATCGCTTCGAATAAAGAAAGAACTCATTGTTGAAAGATGTTTCCATAAGCCGTTTAAAGTTTCGTTACACAAACCAACATATGTACACAACACGCTCACGCTATTGTAAAAGAAAAGGGGCTAACCGCTAAACTGTGATATAAAATCGCACACCCACATAATTATGCAACTGCTTAAAAAGAGCATAGCAACATGACCAAGTTCTATTTTAAGGACATCACAGGAACTTCCTCAATATTCAACTTTTTATTCTCAATAAATAAAACTAGCTTTATACATGAGACCACCGACCGAAAGCGTTGTTACCAAGCGCGTAAACGTTTAAAGACAATGGCAATATCTACACTTTTATTAAGTATACAAACCGATTGTGATGAGACACTAAGGCACAATGCCTCTACAAAAACAAGTGACAGTGCCTGAAAAAAATTAAAGAAAATTATTCAAAATAATACAATATAGGAGAAAGCAAAAAAAAAAAAAAAAAAAAGTATAATTAAGAACGACACGGTATAAGATAGTTGAAAACAACTTGATGTAAAATGTCAGTACCGCCAACGACACTCCAACCTTCAGTTTTATAAAATGTTCACTACAAACTTTACGCATCATGTAAAAAAAGCTTGTTAAGCGCATTCATCCTGCTCATATAAGATCTTGAAGGACAATAAACCAAAGACACATTTTCGACTGGATGGCTCTAGTTACTAACGAAAAGAATTGCGGTGTTTTTTTTTTCTTTTTCACTTGTTGAATTGTTTTATAGGGGATCCATGTGTTCTTATGTCAGAACAAGTAGATATCAACTTACCCAAACAATAGGCAATGTGAATATATGATTAGCAAACAAATGCGTAAACATATTAGTCCAGAATGCATACCTTGCCATCAAAAACATTTTTCAAATTATTTTCCAATTGTTCCTGTGATAAAAACAATTATAATGTCATTTTAAAATGTTTCCGTCTGAATATCGTTGAATTCGTATATCATGAGGTACTCTCCATTAACCTTACTAAGTTTAACTCCACTTATAGCCGTGTGATGTATACGTAAACAGCAAAACGTAGTTAAAAAAAAACTATTTAAGCAAACCAATTAAGCTTCATCGAACAAGGCAAGACTTACCAAATGTGAAGTGATGATATCTTTAAACCAATTAAAACATTTATCTTCAGTATTAATCTGCATGATAACAGAAAATATCATACATAGTGAGTTGCCATCTTTCGTTTAATGTAACCAACGTTTTGGCTATACACTGGTTTTAGAAATGGGGCTTGTTTCGGTTATCATTTTGGTAAATATATTAATCATGATATGGCTTTATTACACCGAAACGTAAATTGAGTAATTGCACTAAACTATATAGAGAAACTAATTGTTCCCGAATTTTACACAGGTAAGATGAATTTGTCTTTTATCTTTATTGGGATAAGTCGCGCAAGAGGATACTTGCAAAGGTAAGAGCGCCATAAGACAAGGTGTCAAAAAATATCTATACTTTCTCAATAATAATTATAAGTATAGTCTAGCCGTAAGTCATTTTCCTTCAAGTCAAGTCAGTCAAGTCACAAGTCATACTTTTCAAAATTAAAATGTTATATGCCTTTAAACCGGCCTGCTCATCCTTGATACAGTCTCACTGTGGAGATCAGATGGAACAAATTGAAACACTTCCATGAATAAAAATTACAGGTTCACCTTTCTTGTTTAGAAGTTTTACGGATATATGATGTTCATATTAACAAAAATCCAGGCAAGTAGCTACCAATATAATAAATAAGAAAAGCTAAGTTTTTATTGAAATGTGATCGTTTTAAAAGTAAGAAACTACTATATTAACCAAGCACACCGGCACTGAAATCATTTTCCAGTTTTGTCGACTCGGTACCCTGCACAATATGTTGATTGTTTTAAAAAGTGGTGAAAGGTACTCGTGGTGAAAGGTATTCCCTAAACTTGTATAAATATTGCCCAACAAACTAAAGGTATCTTTAAATGGTATTGGATGGTAAATGTAGAAATATGTCAGTCCTCTTAGTTCTGGAACAGATTATAGATGAATGAAACTGTTTAATTGATTCGTATTATGGGAGGGATTTCAGAAAAAGTCTGAAAAAGGAGCCTCCATTTTGCCATGGATTCCGTCCATTAAGCGAGGCGATTGTATAAGTTCGTACGTATGTACGTTCACAAACATAGATATTCTTTGATGAATCTCTACGGAATTTCCAGAGGTCACAATTGATTTTAGTGCAAGATTTCTTTAAAGGGTTTGGCGATTGTGTCACAGTTGCAAATCAACAAAACGCTGGTTCAACGCCGGCACAGATAACCTGCAGACGTCTTTTGGACAAAAACCCAACCACACAATGTCCATATAACGTCATTCCGACGTCAGCAAAAGGACTACTTACAACATTTTCAGACCTGCACTAGTCGTAAGAGTTACGGCGCAAATGAGTTGTTGCTTCTAGTAACGACAGTTAGACATCGGACCGACCTTCAAATAATATTGGACCTGAAGGCGGCAACTTGAATCAAAAAAAAAAAAACCCGACGTCATTTAAAGGGATATACTATCCTAAAGGTCTGATGACATGCCACCAGAAAGAGCTATTTGTCTTGTCAGTTAAAGAATTAAGTCCTCCAATGAACCATCTGTTGCAATTATTTCAATATCTTTTACCGTTCTCAGAATATACGTCTTCAAAGTTTGATGGTTTCTGACGTAACTCGTTGCTTATGTTAAAATAATGATGTGGAATGTTTCACAGTGTCAAGATTTCTTTTCTTAACCCTATTTAAATCATCTCTTAATTACTGATCAGATGGTTTGCAGTATGGTGAGTGATATCAATATTTCTAAAGGAAACTCTCATAATAAGCCCCTCCGGGGATAAGAATGCTACCAGTGTAATTGACATTAAGCTTGAAAAAAAAGGGCTTACATTAGCCAAATATGGTTTGTCCATGTTTCTATGTCACATATTTGCATATTCAGCTCATTTTTATTCATGATACAAATGTGAAAAAGAAATTGCCTTGTAAAATGGGTTAATATTTGACGGATTTTAACGGGGATTGCGGCTCCTTTCTGGATATTTGAGCTTATTACATCAAATATCCAACTATGTAATTCTCAAGTTACCAGACCTCTAACGATCTCGGAACCATAATAGGATCTATGACGCAGGGTCCTACCGGGGTGTATTGCAATCTAAACAGGAACGTCTTTGGAATAATAGTTTTACAGATATGACCAGAACAGATTGAACAGAAAACAGTAAACAGATTGACAATATGTGCTTGAAAATGGCTTCATTCATTTCAGACACTGTCATTACATTGACAGGTGTCTTTGTTCCGAATGTTAAGTCTCCGTTGACCAAAACCTTTTAATGTTGAACTCCTCCTTTCTTGTTCAAGTAATCCTAAGACAAAGGTTTTTATTTATTTATGCTTTGAAGTGAGGTTTGTTTACACGAATGACAAAGCTTTAATCAGGATTTTTAGTCACACGACTGCCACAAACGTTTGCATAATGTACCTCTTATGTGCCCCCACGATTTTAATAAGTCGTCTGCTGGCAACATTGTTCAAACCTATGCAATTCTATCAGTTTTTAGCAGATATTTCGATCATTGAGAATCATATTCGAACAGTAAATTGTACAGAAATTCATGGGTGACTTTAAATGAAATGATATTTAGTGTAACGAATAACGACGAAAAGTTTAAGTTTCACATTTTTGGAGAACGGCTGGCAACGAAAGGTAACGAGTTCAACATAAGAAGTGTGTCATCTCATTGCCATTTTGACAACGCATGCCTGATCTTAGTTAATCAAAGTATTAAGATAAGAATTTTGAGAAGAAAGTCAAAATTACTGTCGGAAACGAATATTGCATGGAAGAGCCGCAGACATGACTTGCTTTGGATTCGCATTTCTTCTGATATAGTTTCAAGGCACTGAAAAATCCTTTTGGAATCTTTGACGTTTGCAAACAAGGAATACCCGCATGTTCTGTTTGGCCCCAAATTTGGAGTATATTTCCCAAAAAGTATGAAGTAGTACTACGAACTAGCACCGGTTGTGTGAGATTCGACATCTCCAAAAGAGCGCTGGAAGGATATCCAATGAGAGTCAAAAATCTTGGGCAATCTCTGTCACATTTGAAAGGGCATTGACATAAGAGACGTTTAATTGTTTATCCATAATCACAAATGAATATGACTAGTGTTTTGTTACGCAGCAGGAACTGCTAGTTCTCAGTTATGGCTAGTGTTATTAAGTGAGTGGTCGTGGAAGTACAAAACACCGAGGTATCATTTGACAGTGTCTTTTAAACCTTACAGTTTTGGACATTGCTGATGAAGATGACAGGCCAAAGAATTAGACTAAGGCTTTTGAATTTATGGTGGGTTGTCATCACCTAAAATGTGCATTCCAGTGTCAGTGCACACTGTAACGTGTGAATTATGCACAGACTTTTGATGGCCTTATTTACCAGTAATTCGGTGTAAATATAACAGGAAAAACCTATGAGGTATCAGTATAGTGCACAATAAACATTGAAAGATAAACTGCCCAATGACTGGTCTATATCTTTCCCGAAAGTTCATAAAATTTCAACAAATGATGGCTATTAAGTTTATCCAACGTTGTTAAGGAAGAAATTTCCAGCGGTTAGTCACAAGTGATTTGGCCAACAAATGGTCAAAGTTTTGACAAATAATTGAGGTAATTGTTTACCCAACTTAGTTGGTCACTTTTGAATACCCTTTTGAGGTTATTACATACGCTCCCAATATTTGGTAACAAGTTGGTTAAATTTGGCCCATTTTTAGCAGTGTAACACCTCCCTCATCTATGCCTATAGTTTATCATACGAAGCCCCGATTGTGTTGGAGCTGCCTAAGCGCCTCTCCTTTCAAACGCTTCAATGCAAGTCACTCGAATTAACAATGGCCTATTAGAATGTCAATCCAGGGAGGTCTAATATCACCTCCCTGGTCAATCAGACTTCAACGTCTGGTGTACGGTTAGAGATTGGATTGTTATTGAATGATGCGTTCTTATCTCATTGTTCGTAAGTTTCTACGACCTTTTAAATGAATTCAAAACGAATGATGTGTCTCAACCTATGGAATATTATTTCATATCCTTCACATCATTGTAGCAAGGGAATTTACAACCATATTAAAACATAACAAGCTTTGAACGAGTTAAGAAGCTTATAAAACTTTCACTTAAGAAACTATAACCAGATTCTATTAGCCCAATCGAAATTCCCGTCTGCTTAGGCTCTCTCGAATATCCAATTATTGGTTGTGCAACAAACGATTCAATCAAATCTAATGATTTCACATTGCAATCTTTGCTGACTCATTTTAATATGAAAAAAAAAAAGAAATCTGCTACTGAACTGTACAAAAGCTTCATCTCTAGCGACAGGAACCTCAGAGGATAGGAATAGGGTGGTCCTAGCAATTCAGCCGTTAAAACACAGAACACAGTTTGAATCTTTAGAAAAAAATTGTTCTTTATTATAAAATGAAAGAAATGTAATAGAGATAGCATAAAACTGTTAAGATCAATAATAATTAGAATACCCGACATGGCAAACTAATGGTATATGTGGAACCCCATTTATCAAAACATTTCGGTTACCCTACGTATCCGACGTCTTCCAAAAAACGGGGTTTTACTGTATTCTCGATTTCATTACAAAAGACGAACTTAATACCCTCTTACCACGTGGTTTCATTGTCTTGTCAGTTGCATTTTATAGACATCAGGCGTTCTTTTATTTTTCATTTTCATTGGAGAAGTCAACACCTCTTGGTGGAAGTATTGTCAACTGTACAAGGGACGATGAACCGAGAAAGGTTGAGAGGCACTGATATGCACTAACCATAAACGTGTCCCGTGCTTCTTTTACAAAGTTCAGTGCGGGTTACAATGTTTGCCTCAATCAATGCCACACTACATCTAAAATATTCCTCGACCCCTGTTTTTTTTTTCAATAATAGTTTCACTCGCAGCACAGTACCATATAGAATGCGTGAAGGAAAAGTTTGCCTTTCTTATCTTACTTAGATATTTTATGGTGAAAAGTTTATAAAACATCTCCATGCAATGTCATTATATCAAATATGCTCAAGTCAAGTCAAGTCGCAAGTCATTTTTCTTTAGGTAAAGTCAAGTGGCAAGTCCAGAAAATGTGCCACTCTAGTCGAACTCTGTTCCAATGATGCTACTCGAGTTAACATCTCTGCTGTCCATGCAATTCAAGAAGAAGAATATTAATGCTCTTTCGTTGATCTGCATATATTGATAATGCGTAATATTGTTTTGTTGGAACCGTAAGACACCAATGTCCCACATAACGAGAAAGTTTTGTAGCATTAAAAAATACAAAAAAGCTATTTTCAAAACTTTTTCATCACCCCTTAAAACCTCACGCATTCATAAGATATTGATGTTGTAAGTAATCACCCTCTAAGGAAGACTTATGAAAATGGGATTTAACGTCAACACAATTCTTACGTCATGCTAGGATCACCAATCCACGTACTCGTACAGCGTACAACATAGGCTTACACGTATTGTATGAGGTAGCGCCGATTGTAATTCATTATGTAAAAAATGTTTGTTAGAGGGCATTCATCCTACTCATGTAAGATCATGAAGGGCAATAAACCCCCCCCAAAAAAAAAAAAAAAAACAATGTCGACTGAATGGCTTTAGTTATTTATGAAAAGAATCGCGGTGGTATTTAAATGTTATTGGCCGATAACCAAAAAAAAAAGAAAAAAGAAAAGCAAAATTCGGCCGTTGCTTGGTCAGTGAAACGGTCTACAGAAAACAGTAAAGGCACTGGCATTTAGTCAAACACAATGCCCACACATACTGCAGTTCCGAGAATTACACTTACACCTAGACACAAATATAATATAAACGTGATTTTTTCACTCTCTTTCTAAAACTTTTTAAGCTCAAGTTTCTTTAAATTGTTCCATTTTTTTTGGAGCTGTAATTGCGGCTGATAATAATGGCGAGAATCGATACGGTACTAGGCGTAACATACTGCTTACTTCACTTTCACTACTGACGTTTTGTTTAGTATCGCATTTAATTTGCCCTTCGATATCCAAGAAAGCATTTTTTACTGGTAGTCTAAAATATTTGCTCGATGATGTATTAAAACTTTATTTAACATCGTACCTCCTTTTTCATAATTTTCCCAATTATCATCACCCCTTAAAAACATTGATAAGATATTGATGTTGTAAGTAATCTTCCTTGAAAGGAGAAAATGGACTTTTATGTCAATACATTATTTAAAAGTGACCCAAGACCAGACCCAAGGCAAAGGTACGGTAATTAACCCTCAATAAACATAGCACGATCAACAAAAAATTGCGATATTCTATGTATACTTTGTTTTCTTTTATATGGCTCGTTTACATTACAACGTTACTTTTGAAAGGTATGGTCTTCATCACCAAAACTTTTTTATTTATTTTACTGTGTCTACACTTACCTTTTTTATATATTTGTATGTTGACTGTAGAAAGTACGGATATGGAATCTGTGGAAATTAATGCAATTATTAATTGTAATTTTACTAGGTATATTTCAGTGTAGTGAAATTATTCAGTAAAGCATATAAAGTACTAGGAATCGCAAAACCTGTTGACAATTTTGTTTCTTTTCTTTAGGTTTACGCAAATTAGACCTGGCTCTGGTTAAGGATGAGTTTGTTGTTTACGTGCAGTGGTTGAGTCTTGTTGAGCTAGCCGCCTAGATTGTCTTTGATCTATAGCTGAGAGTTCGGTGTTACGTTAAAAGTTAATATATTGGATAACCTGAAAACTAAACTGTCCTGTTCTGAATGATAAAGCAGCCTGATATGGCCTAAGTTGTTCATAACAATGATACATATTTTTGTTAAATGTACTTTTATAGCACACCCACCAATATGTTCTCTCTGAGAACCGGCTGCAATGCGCTGACATCTTCGCTCTATTTAAAAAGAAAGACAGTTTAATTATACCCTTCTAACATTAGCTTCTGATTTTTTCAAAGTGCACTTTACGTCAAGTATGTGATATGTTATGCGTAATCTTCTGTTCTTTAATAGGTAACGATAAAATAGGTTCCCCCGTTTTAATAGAACAGGAATGCTTTATAGAGAAACAAAAATTTCTTTGAGAACAGGTATTGGTATAAAACTCATCTGTTCTAAAATAATGGCACTGACAATGACATGAATGAAGGCAAATCAAACAGATGGATTGCAGATATCAACAACGTTCCGATTAAAAAAGTCGGCTGCCATTAGTACTTCAAAGTGAATTTTTGATATATCCAAGCTCATACATGACTAATGCAAACACGGGAGCAAACGGTTTAACAGATATTGAAGGAATGTTTCAGTAATTATATTCATATTACAGCAATCAAGAGAGCGTTACCTTTGACTTTTAAAAATATTTAATGAAGTTTACCATTCCCTTCCTCCCGGTTGGCAGCGTTGATCACCTGTTGGTCCTTGTATCCTAATCTATCTGAAATCATGTTGTTCTCGCGCATGCTAACATTGGCGAGCATAATCATCGTAAACACTATAAAATCACTTGAAAATTGCTATTAGCTTTAAACAAATTCTATATAAAACAAATGTAACTTACGTAGTTACCGATGAAATATAGCAACAAGCTGTCTGCCAACTCTGTTTTGTTTTCCTAAAGCAAAAAATGGCAATACGTCATTTTCAAATGTAATGGGGTTAAGTATCTTACATAGATTATTTTAGCAATTCTCAATGAACGGTTGAAAAGATAAAAGCAACTTCCTATTACATTTCAAAGGAATGTTCGTTCTTTTGTTGGATTGCACAAAAAGTTCAGATGGGTAGAATGAAGGGCCCTTCAAGATAGTCTTTAAACTTTTCGATTGTTTCATCAAAATTGAGGAACGTTAAACGGCTATAATTGTTAAATCACCGTTTTTCAAGTTCTCATATTGTGAATAGGTTTTCTTTATAATGCGATACGTATAATCTTGAATCAACATCTATAAAATTTGATTACGACCTTCACTTTTGAATACTAACGATATGATCAACGAAACTGAAAAAAAAACACAAACAAAAATGTTTAAATCCCCAAAAAAAAAAATAATAAAAAAAAACAACCGTTCCTTGACATTGCTTTCTATGAAGAAGTAAATGTACTAATAGAAGGTTGAAGAACTGACCTTTACTTTCTCCATGTTTGTAAACTCTTTCACAATAGTTTTCATAGATACCTAAAAGTTAAGAAAAAAATGCTTAAGCTGTTACTGTCACACAGTTTTGATACTTATAACTAACGTTTGACAACTATTTCAAAAGTCTTTTCTTACTCTGATCAGGGAGCTGTTATTTGAAAACGGCTGTTCCAAATTTTGTCCTTAAGAAACCTTATTTTAATCTAGACATACATATAAAAGTTTTGTTTTCTTAAACCTTAACAAAATCGAAAAAGTTTTGAACTAAATCTAAAGGAAGATTTGGCCGAGAATACGGTAAAGTGCTGTAACACTCCTTTTAGATGTAAGGTAATACGGCCCGTTTTGCAGTGAACGGTTCCACAGCCCATTCCTGGTAGCTGTAATTGCGGTATATGTATGTTCACTTATTCAATTTTAGAAGTCAATGATCGGCATATATTTATTTAAATGAAAAAAAAAATACTTCATCTTTTTGTCTTTTAGTATGTCGAAGTGTTACCTAAACTTTCACAGTATTGAAACATAATACTTACAATGTCGCATTTAAGAAGAGGCCCTGTTATTTCCACGTAATTCATCATTGAAATCTGTGATAAATGTGTTGCAAATGAAAAATAACGTGTAAGATAACTTATCTGCTCGTTTTCCTTAAGTAGGTATTTTCTTTTTGTAATAATGCGGTTAAGTAAATTCCTTAATGGGTGGCATGCGTGTTCTTGAGGGTGATACGTGGTAGTAGCATGAAGTTGCTAATTAGCTAAGTTAGTTCTTAATATATTGTATTTCTTTTTTCTTTTTTCTTTTTTTACTTTTCGAACTCTTTTGAAATGCTATGTTGACCGTTAGCCTTCGCAAGATTTTAAGAAATCGTTGGAAGGCAAGTGATAAAGGCAGAATATGGCATTTTACTTTACATTGATTTTTTCAGATAAAAACATTGAAGCAGACTTCTCTTTTGCCATTTAACATCATTTTACCTTTAACGAGTTTATAAGGACAATTACGTGTTTAACTAAGTTTGCTTTAGACTTGTATACCTTTTCGTTAATGCAGAACTCTTCACATACGTTCAGAAACTTAGCATCCGCAAGCTGTAAGAAAATAGCCAATTCTTAGTACATTTTCAATACCTCCAGATCTGGGATTAAATACGGAATACGGATGAAAACTTAGCTTTTTTGTTCGGTGTTATCAATTTATTTAAAAATTGTATACCTTCTTTTCTTTCACCAAGTCTGCAAGTTTCCGTACAAATTCTAAAGAAGATATCTAATAATATAAAAAAAAAATAAATTAAAATTTAAATGTGTGAAATTATATCGACAACATTTAATATCGTTTGTTAAAATAAAATCTTTTCTCCTGCATTTCAACACACACCCACAAATGCCCTTGCAAACACATGTGGCACGACTCCAAAAAGAAGCACTTGTGCAAAACGCAATAGTTTTACTCACCTGAGAACATGGAACACAGTCTCCTACAAACTTAACGACTTCCCAGGGTTTCTAAAAATAAATAATCAAAAGGGGAACAGTTCATGCAAGGTGTTGAACACTAGAAATAATACTAATTCAAACATGACCTCCAGCACATTATCTCTTAACTCATATTTACGATAATGTTTCCTCCAAGTCGAGTGTTTAACCAGCGCAAAGTTAAAAAAGAAGACTCTTTAGAGGCTAAGCTTTACTCCAACTGTCTTTATATTTAAAAAGTCTGCAAAAGTATTGGACCTAAGACAGTTGTCAGATCTATCCATGTGTGTATATGAGTGAGTAGGTGTGTGCATATATGTGAGTCGTATTGAAATTAGTGAGACGTCTGTGTTTTTAACGCAAATTTATAAGAACAACTGAGCTGTGTACTGGTGCGATTATAAAGGGCAGTTTTTTTTTAATTTCTTGTGGTAATAGAGAACGGAACTAGCTGAAGGGAGGATTGCATATGAGGGAATTAAGTTTGCCACGACAGATTGCAGTTCGCAAGCCTTGCTTGCCATGAAGTGTATTCTTTTGTTGGTTCTTTCCTCTTTCATTTAGAAACCATGGCCTTACACCTGATATGACAAAAGCGTGTTACCATAAGAAGGACTCTACGTGCTTTGTCAAGAGTGAGTGACGTTTTACCATCCAAAGCGAGGGTATTGTGCCGTCGATATAGTTGGCCAGCTGCCACCCGCTGATGTTTGCTTGGAATGGAAGGGTTTGTCGCGTATTTTGGGAAGTGCAAGTTTGCCTCCATTCTCTGGGTGAGGCTTGAAGTCCCGACTGAACGTCTAAAAGACCTTTGCCCTGCACGGCCTTGCACCCCGACCTAACCACGCATGTTTTCTTATCCTTGTGTCGGCCTCCGTTAATTTGACTTGAAACAGGAGTAATGCTCTCTTTAGAGGGATGGTAAAACAGCCGAACTTCGTTGTCCTAGCATAAATAAGCCAGAGACCCGGTGAAGGAAGACACCAGTCTGGTCCGTTTATGTAGGACGACAAACGGTAGGCATTGGGGCCCCTTGATGTCCAAATGGCGAATCGAGTGAGGACTCACCTGTAATTTTGTAACGTTCCAAATGTGTGTATTGTTAATATGCAAACATTTGTTAACACTGTGCTTTAATCTGATAATGACGAACTCTTTATGCTGACTTGCAGAAAATGTAATTAGTTTCACGTTGTGATCTTCGCCCAGTTCGAATTTGATTCGGCTTTTGTTCCATCAGTCTTTCAAGCACATTAAAATCACTATATCGTCATCCATAGCTGGATTTAACGAAAATGTGGTAAACAATATTTTGCGAGTTGTAGACTGATTATGCTGTTCAAAGAAAAACAATATTGAACATCACTCGTGTGTTTCAAATGAGTCGATTTAACTTGTGCTGGGCCACGTCTTCCGAAAATAAGATTGTCTGAAAGCCTGGGGCCTGATTTTTAATTCAAACGTTGCCCTGTTTTATGTTTGATGACATGAATCCTACCAGTGATCTTTTATGTTTTAAAGTGGTCTTTGCAAAACTCTTTGTGTAATAATTAAAGTGAAATCAGTTTTGTTATGTGTACAATGATATACCCTCTACCTATATTTGTTAGGCCCTGACGTAAGATTTCCATATAAAATACATAATTTAGTAGGTATGTTGTTATACTGTATTTCAGACTACATTGATAACTTTGTCAGTGAACAGTTGTGCGGCTCTGCCTTAAAACAACGAGCAATCCCAACTGAAATAAACTTATGTGGTTTTGAGAGTATGGAATCCTATTTGAGTAGACTCGTCACAAATTACTTTTAGCATAAACAATATGACAAAATAGGGAGACAGCCGAATGTGTGACTTTATATTAGAAAGCGATTTTGTATTCATGACTGTATTACTTTTCCTCGTTAATAAATGCTGACGTCATTTTTTGGTCAAAATGTTCATTGCTCTTGTGAAAATCATAAGTAGCACCGGACGATGCGGTAACGGCAAACTTACGGTGTAAGGAAAAGTGGGCTATTCTAGACCCTTTGTGTTCAAAGGTAAAGAAAAACTTACGTTTTGGTATAAGTCTTTTTCGGTCACGAAGGAAACGAATGATAATGGTAGGTTTTCATCCTGAAGAGAGATAGCAAGCGGGAGGATCAGCATCATAAACATGTTTTGACATTTTGTAGAAGGAAAGCTTCTTCAAGATTACATACACGAGTTCTGGTTTGGGACTAATGCAAAATGAATTTGAAAAACGAACGCCAACCGTTCTTAATTCGATACTTACTTTTATCTCAGAGAATGTTTCCATTTTCTGACGAAAGCCTTCTTTTTGTATCTATGAAAAGAAACCACGTCTCACTTGATTGATTTGATAGGCTTTTTCAATGTAAACTATAATAATTGTTTTCATAAAAGGTCGGCCCCCACCCTCTCTCGTGATCTGCACTTAATTGGGTAACTAAAATATGAGGAAGTACACCAGCAGGGCTGGATTTACCTTAAGCCGGCCTTGTGTACAAATTAATGGGGGCCCCTTGCACTTTAATTCTCCACAAGACTACAGTGGCGCAAGTCACCAAAGAAGAGCAAAAGTTGGAGTCATTTTCACGCCCGCCCCCCCCCCCCCCACTCGAAATGAACTCCATATAATTTCTTCTTACGTACATGTTAGCCTACAGAACGAGAATTGGCACGGATGATCTCCTAAAGCTACCCCAAAAATACAATAATGTAATTTTGTGGGGCCCTCTTTTCTATCCCCTGGACACGTGCCCGCTGGCCAATGCCTAAACCCGACTCTGTACACCACAAGTAGAAACACTGAAACTTGGAGAAAAACATAGGATAAAAATAGGAAAGGAGTTGAAATTCTTACGATTTTGAGAAATCTAAGAGTATAGCTATAATAAATTACATGAAAGATAGAAAGAAAAAAAATTAAGTGAGCAGTTTCACCAGTTTGACGACAAACTAGAAGTGAAATACTTTCTACGCTTAAAAGCACCTACATGGTAATTTGATGAAAACTCTGCCGACTCAGTTGTTCTTTTATTGACTGACGGGTTCGTGCCAGCACAATTGGGGGAAAAAGGGAGGGTGTAATTAAGATAATTTGTAAAAGGACAGAATTACGACAAACACCATAGTTTTCCAAAGGGCAGCTGATCAAATGACCACGCGACTCACTATTGCAGGATGATAGTTAAAGTCAGGGGCTTGTTTACTTTACGTTTATGAAGTAGTGGAGCTATTTCACGTTTTATCAAAATAAATTTTGACATACATGTTTCCTTTTACCGTCTCGCATAACAACCTTTAGCTATTATTTTACAATTTGTTGTATCGCTCTACTTATGTCATGTTCTTCAATAACTTTCCGTTACATACTGACAGGCAAAACTTTGATGAAAGACTAACGGTTACGGACTCGTTTCGTAAAAAAAAAAATTATTTAACAAGCTGATAGACAAGATATTGCAGCACCCAGTTTTCATATAATTTGACTTTTGAGCTGTGACTTCATCAATGGCGCGTGCATAAGTTTTTAGGCTGAGTACACGCCCATTAAGTTTAATTTAGATCAGATTTACGGCTTGGAGAAGTGGTCGACACACAATTTGTGCTTACAAACAAACGCTCATACTAGAACATGCATATACTCAGACATTCACACGCAGCTTCACATTTTTATGGTGATGTACGCTAAGTCATCTCACGATAATTACGAGAACGCATGTGGGAAGGAACAATAGAACGATTATCTTAATCTTCTCTTTAAAATACAAGTGAGTGCCGATGGTGTTTTAGTACATGTTTGATAATAGTCTTGTTGAAACCTGGCGGTACAGTGAAACGATGTGAAAAGCCGAAACTTTCAGTGAAACCAGTAACCGACAACACAGAGAAACACTATGAAATCAATCACCGTGCAATAACGTTATATTTGCTTACAGAACCTCAAATACGGTTCCATACTCAGTGATCAGAAATTGCAGAATGTAATCTTTGCAAATATTAATCAAGATAAACTTTTTTTTTGTTTTAAATGAAGAATATCGGGAATTTACTATGGACCTATTCTACAGCTGACCAGTGGCAACACCAAATTTTTAAAAGTGGTGAGAGGGAAAGAGGGGCAAAGAACGATTGGCGACGTCATTTTATAACAGATTTTAAAGGTACTACTTCAATGAAACATGATTCAGCAGCAGAATTCACTCTGGTTCTTTGACAAATAGTCTGACAACATCTCACAATCCGCCACAGCTATAGGAGGACAGACTCGTGTAAGTCACAAAGATTGTTAAATAGGACGATACCACCCAGTACACCCATATCGTTGAAAATCTCAAAACAACACGAGTGTCAGAATATAATTTCCTCATTTACTCTCTTTTCTGCTTGAGTTCTTTCTTATGTAGAAATTGGAAGGACTGCAGATCTGTAGTTTGTGAGGTAATTTGCCCAAAACATCCTTCATAAATTGATTAGTACATTATTTTCAAGGCCTTTTGTATACGATTTTCCCATACGAGACCTCAGAAGTACCCTCAAAATTAGATTAAGCTGACCACTAGTAATGACATAAACATTGCCCTCTGAATAATCCGACAACACTTGAATTTATTGCCGTAAAATTACGGTTCTGTCTGGGAGGAGGGGGGGGGGGGAAGAAACGACCTCTCATTTGCCAATGATGCCTTTAACATACGATATAAAGCAATGATTTTAATACCTTCTCCTCCTTTATATTTTCGTAAAGGTCTTCGAATTCTTCCTGATGCTCGAATATAGAAGAGAAAATGTAATACAGTTTATATATGTTTTAATATTACCAAATTGTCTTTTTTACTTAGTTGTAAGATTGCAAATTGTTAAATACATAAATTAACACCCACTTTCTTAAGCGTAATCAACAATAATGTCATTGAATCTTTTGTTAGATGACACGATGCTAATCTCACCAAGAGAATTTAGATGCATCTTGAAGTAGCCAAGACGTTTACATTTCAATCCTAGACCTTAGGATATTTTATATTTTAAGTAGTATGCAAATATTCTCTTTCAGTATAAGGCAAGTGTGTGCATTATATGAAAAAAAAAACGGCCGAGGTCTCAGATGCAGGTGTTTCATCCTTAATTGCAGCTACGTATCTCTTAACAATAATTTCAATATCACCCATATATGTCCCTTGCTATTGTAGAAGTACCTCACATTCTGTTAAGTTACACTTTTTCATCGTCTATCCACATCGCGGATATAAGGTAACGCTACTGAAAAAAGTGCCTGTCGCTTTTAATACGCTATTGCAGACTCGTATGTTTTGTACTTTTGCAAAAAATATCTCTTGCATATTTAAGGGGTCTTTTCATGTTAGTTGTAGTTATAATATCTTGGCTTACATGATAATAGGTTGCGTGCTTCCAACCATTTTCTTTGATATAAGAGCACACGCACAATGTAGCTAATTACCTTTTTGAACACTTTCTTACTGCTGAAATTACACTTTTTTTTTGAGGTAACTTTAAAATATTAAAGCATCCCTGATGTGCCACTTAATGTTTTGTGCGGTGGCATTTAAAATCCGTTTATCAATATCCATCAATGTGTTATTTCAAGATAATTGACATAGGGTAGATTTCTTCCACCAAAACATCATTGTTACCAATGTATTTCTCATTCTTTCCTTATTCCAATCATTGTAGTTCCTTTTCTCCGCTTCCTCTTGGACCGGTGGTGTAGTATTCTGCAATTTATGATATTTACTTATTCAGTACCTTGTTGGGCTCAAGTTTCGGGTAGTAACGAAATGTTCAAGTCGATTCAAATTTTTTGCAGATATCCTTGTTTATTCTTAGCAGAACATTCAAGAAAACATTTTATTAACATTTCATTTATCTTTGTTTATAAGCAGTTGCATAATTGGACAATTGTATTATTCTTTCCCAATTTCTCTCGGCGTAAGCTTCCGTCGTAAATCAAATGCGATAACTCTTTAATATCCAAGCTTACAGCATTGCACAAAGAATGGGAGATATTTTGCTGCGTGCAGTCCGCGCTGTTTTACTGGATCCTTTGAAATTTCAACTGATAGTAGTTTCGAAAGTAAAGGTACTTTTGATCGGATGCACGTATCGTATCATGTTCCTTGTAAGGCGCTAAGAAATGTAGACGTTATCTTGCTATTCTAATCAGATCATACTTATCAAATACCGTATATTATCCATTTGTTTTTACAGAATTTCAAAAGTATTCTGTTTAAATCGTCTCAACGTTTACAAGAAGCTATTTGTACAAGATTGTTTAGTTACTTTAATTTATGGCCCAACAAATTTGATCAATTTGCTCGCTATATTTGTCCAGTTAGAGTCATATTTTTTCTTTAAAACTTTGTGAATTTGTCAAGTATAATACTTTAAGGTTTAAAGTTCTCAATCGATGTACGTACAGGTTAAATTTACATGAACTTTTCTTTCTTATAGGCAATATTTTTTCACATCTGGTTTATTTTTCATAAAAAGGGGTACACGGGTATTATGAATGTTTCCCATTTGAACCAGAACAAACAATTCCAAGACGGCACACATTACATACCTTACACCTGTTTCGAATTAGTATGGGGCAACAGTTTTAAAACAGGTATTAAATAGCCTGAGAAAAATATGAGTTTTAATCAAATAAAAGAGCCACACCCACCGCATGGTTGTCTACCTCATTACGGTGTAAAACGTCCTATCCACTGCCAGTTTGTCTTTATCCAAATATCTATCATCAGCTTAAGTGACTTTGCAAAGAGACATCAGTGTGATTTTTAAATTTCTTGATATTAAGCCTGCAGGTCCTGCACTGGCAAGGCCAGAATTATTTTAGTAAGGGGGCTGGTGGGCTTGACCATTTCATGGAAGGACGCCTTGTTACTATCTAAGCGGAGCGCCAACCGATGGCGTATCAGAAAATTTTATCTAAAAAGGTCGCTAGATCGTCGGAAATGATACTTCCCAGGCCTTGCGAGTTGCTCTAAAGTTTTTTAAACATCCTTTATTGTGAGAACCCATTGCTTGATATGGTAAGGGAATAAACAGAAAAAAAAAAAAAAAGTCTGGTAAGTTACTTTGAAAACTTTTGGCTCTTTTGCGAGTTTGACGCCGGCATTGACATTTTCCGGCAAATCTGCACAGTGACGACGCACAGAGGCTGGTGATGGGGGGGGGGGGGCACTATAGAAGATGATGCTGTAAGTCTTCCCCCGAAACACCCAGAAAGCCGGTGTAAAATATGCATACCTGTGTTATTCACATCGGAAGTAGTTTGAACCCGGAACGAATCCTTGTTTTGTCACCTTGTGCAGATGATGTCCCGGGGAAGGGTCTAAGGGGGAGGGTGTCCCTTTGAGAAACTTTTGGTTATTTAAGATGGCTTAGACGCAAAATGCTGCTATTTGTAATAACTTTTCTAACCGATCTTATCTTCGAAAACTTTTCCAATCACTTGAATTTTTTCTTTTGATTTACTGTAAAGGAAACTAAGGTGTGTTGTCTAATTGGAGGGGTACCTGCCCCCCTCCTAAAAAAATGTAAAGATAAGGAACCTTAGATGCAACACGTCAAATCCTTCAATTAATTGGCCCATGTTTAGAAATCATCATTATTTTGTGATATTTTGGCTGTGGCATAATACTCGTAAAAATGTGTAACGACAAATAGTACATGCAACGAATGTAACCGGTACGCTACTTGCGCTACTATCTTGCTCTAAGATTCTTTACTGATGCTAGGTCCCTGCAGAAGTCGAAGATGTACTTATGTCGTAAAAGGGACTCGGTTACAATAATTTTTTATAGCCCTAATAATGGTTATAAGACATGGAGTGTGTGAGGTGACAAGTGCGCGCGAAGAGCGCCAAAATTGTGCATTGAAAATCAGTCGGGTTCCGTTTTCGGGTTCCATTATCTGCACCAAAGATAACAATTTGAGTGAGGCAAGAGGTGATAAGGTATAACCGAATTATTTTTCAAGTGCCCCAATTCCAGTGGGGCGCACGTAGCTACGCGCCTGGGGTGCTGAGTTGATGATATATAATTTCCTGAAATATCGTTTCTGTAGTGATTGGCCAAATCTAAACATACGTTAAAACATTCACACCTACCACAAATAAAATACAGCAGATTTACAACTAGTCCGTCTTTTGTCAATAGATCCTATATCTTCCTGAATATGGGCACTAATAAAATGATACCTTTTTACCTAGTCTTTCAGAAATAAATCCATACTCACTGTATTCACACTGACGGGATGCAATTCCGATTGTTGAACTGCTGTGTATTGTATACCTTCTTCAACATTGTTTTGGAAGCACAGGCCCTGTAAGTCTCGAACTACTTGTAAAGAATGTTATGTTCTTGTGGTTAACAGTAAAATTGAACTTACTTTCATCTGAATTTCAATATACTAATAGCTAAGGGTTTCTGCCAAATAAATATTTGTGACATTAAACTACGAAAGCCATCGTGTCGACAGTATTATGGTAGTTGTAATAACTCATTTACATCTCTTATTGCATAAAGCAATGCTCGATGGTAAAAAATATTCATGTTGCATATTGTTTATGTTTTGGACAGAAACATCACTTGTCTGTGTGTATGTTCGCAGCTAAACAAAGGTCAAATTCATGAAGAGTCCAGCTTTGCCCCTTTTTAATCTTTTAATTCAGTTTAATTCGAAGTTTATTGAACTAATGCATACATCAATCTACATCAGAAATTGATTCGTGGTAAAAAGCACCAAAGAATTAAACATCCAAACAGTAAAACAACTTATATATAAAGATATATACACAGAAACAGAAAGCGGCGTCGCCAGGGAGGGGGCAGAGGCACTGCCCCCTGAAAACCTTGTGCCCCCAAGTGTTATTCTATAAGTTCTGTATAGTCAGAGTATTCGACTACCAGGTTCCATTATATTTGATTCTTCTTAGGACACGAAAAGGCCGCAAAATTGTTAATATACGTCTTGATAAAGTGTAGCGGCAATACGTCCCGCTAGCGGACTAGACGAATTATTGACCAAAACAGTAAATGATATTGTTTCATACGTGCTGTGGAATGCCTGAGAATGCGTTGCAAATAGTGCAAATAGTGGTGCAAGTTCAGTGCCAGAAATTATATATATATATATATATATATGCGTGACAGTGTAAACCAGTCAATGGTAAAGTGCTCAACCTGTGAGGGGAGCTAAAATATTGAAAAGCTATGACTTTA
>WURT03160603.1:0-10734 GCA_009936505.3 Holothuria glaberrima | reverse complement strand
CTTGTTCATGGCATACAGTCACTCTTTCTGTGCAACATTGGAAGGGGGAGCGGGGGTTTCATGAAACCTGGGAACTGTGATTTAAGAATATTATGACAAAGTGTCCCAACAGTTTTGTCCAAAATTGTAGGTGTGGCTTGATTTGCTGAGCAGTCCAGTGTAGCCTACAGAGTACAGAATGCATTTATGTAAACTGTTGTCTCTTGTGATTTAACTGTTTAAATGTTTATGGGCGTCTTGACAACTGACGGCCACACCGGACTCGGAAAAACACTGGAACCTGGTAAAATAGTGCAGGACCTATATGTTTTCATATTTGGGGGCGCAGCATTTAGCATGCACAGTGTTTTTGCTAAGGGTCGGCATAAGCAGCTGTGCAAGTCGTAAACGCGTGTAGCGGCACGCTGCAAATTCATCGGTGTAATCTTGCTGCAGTATGAAAGGACGATGTTCGAATTTTCAACGAGGTTCACCGTTTAGTCCAACGGTGAATTTAACAGTGGTTCACCGTTGGAAGCAGTGTTAAACGGATATTAGCTAAGGCTTTGAATTTGTGTGTTTGTGTGTGTGTGGTGCAGTCATTATGAGGTCATATGAATAACTTGTATCTAGACCTTAAGCATGCACGTGACGTCAAGTTGAAGGCAAGCGTGTATTGTTCCATTGGCTGGCCTCCAAACTGACGTCGCTTGACTTCAACGCATAAAGTCTATTATAACCAGCCATTGATGTGCATGCCAACGCATGTTTACGCAAGTTAACGTGCGCATCACTTGGACCCACGGAGCAACTGGAGAAAGACTGTTGTTACGCGAAGAACATCTGTAAACAGACTGAGCTATGCAACTGGATAGAGTACGTCAATATTGAATATCCCTCGAAAGTGAAACCGATTTGAAGGAAGGTCACGTGATGTAGGTTAGCTTATTCGAGCCGCGATCCTCTTCACTAGAAACGCGTATCCAAAAGTGGATAAAATGTAAAGCTGAGGTACCAGTGTGCGTTCTTATGCATACTAGCGCCCCTAAGCGCCTCTTCTGCCTCTTGGAAGATAATTGACGTTCCATTGCGAGTTAGCAATAACATCCACTTCATTGCGCTGAGGAAAGTTGTCTTTGCAACTTAACGGGTACACCTTTATCACAATACCCATCGTAGATGAAGTAACATAAATGTAATCAAAATAAAAAATATAAAAACACTATAGTAGTGTGAATTGTCACCCTTATAAAAGCCTGTTTTGGAAAAAAGCAACTAGTATCTATGTTTGCAGGGATGTCTTTCAATATCTTTGAGAAATAAATATTCAGTTCTAGTAGAAAAATAATATCAACTAGGCTATCAACAATCATCTAGTGAAAATTCTCTTATACTCGTTTATTCATCACTATACATGTGATTCTTACTTCGAAAGAAACAGGATTTTAGTGCATAAGTTCTAGATACGATCTCACAAGAATAATTCACTTTTTCATAATTAACCTCGTAGACAAACGGTAGGGCAAAAGAACCACTTACCCCGAGATGTTGGCCCCTTGCAGACCCCGGCTTAACTAAATCAGCCAATCAAGAATTAAAGTGTTACTCTGACAATATTTGTCCATTGCACAGGTCGATGCACACATGGTAGGTTTACGTTGAAGATTAGTCTTTCCCAAAAAATGTTATTTTCCCTTGGATGCTGCTGGACACTGAGCGGCATCCTAACCTTTATTGCATGACATGTATAAATACAGAAACTGCCTTCGAACGTTCGATGTTTTGTTGATGGAAGTAAGCTACCTGCAATGTGTTACAGGCTGCATGCGTATATGATCTGACCGTGTTGCTAAAGGTACTACAAATTCTACAAGCCACATACGACATTGTTGTATTGGTTTGTCTTGTGTCCGTTGATCCCTAACCGTAGGAGGAAGGCGTAGGAAGCAGGGGTGTGATGGAGGCTTGGGGTTTGTGGATGAGTAAGCCTCCTTCAAAAATGTGATGAACGCAAGTATGCCTCAACGAACCCTTAATACAAGGACAAAAAGCCCTCATCAAGTTGCACCAAGTTCCACCTAATGACCATCAAACATTCCAAGATTTTTCTCTTCTCCGCTTATACCCTTCCCCAGGACGGAGTTCCGAAACAATGTTCAGCTCCTTTCCCAGTCTCGAACAGCTTCATACGCCTATGCCTCAGGTGAGCATGCCCACCGGGAAAGCGGGTTCCGTGTACAGCACTTCCACGTGAATGTCGGTGTGGAAACAGGCTATATAGGCTATGCAAGGATATTTATCCCAATTTGAAGATTGTTTCCAACACTTAACTGGTCATAGCACTAGACAATCTCCAGCGTTGGCCCGTCTTCTGGCACAGTCTGAACAGTTTTAAAGATGCTATAAAACGCCGGATCTATTGATTTCATGCCCTGATGGTCTTGAGATTTTGTACATAAAAAAGCACAGTCACTGAAAGTGACCGTTTAAGCCGCTTGTGATATTCCTGTTCAAACTAGGCTTAAAAATGTCATGAGTTCTAGACACCCTCCCCAGACTTTTGCCACATGTACGTCCTGGATGATTCATTGTGCTTAATTCATAGAGCTTAATTCACGGATCATCCCTGTCTCTGTTCTTTCTCAGTTTCTTCCGTATTAAAATAAAATCTAGTTTCTTTGTCCAACCTGACAATTTCCATATGTGTTACATATCACTCGGAGGGTGGAGTTGGCTTGGTGGTTGAGTGTACTGCCTTGCACACTAGAGGTCCCCGTATCAAATCCCGGTGAAACCACTTGGAAATTTCTGGGGACCAAATTTACTTGTTCAGCATAGCTGTTCACAGTGATGTTGAGGGGGTTTAAATTGGCGAATTTTAATTGGGTATCTGATTGTCCGTTGCAGGAAGTTGTCCGATTCAGGAAGTTGTCCGACTCAGGAAGTTGTGAGCTTTGCTCGGCTCAGCTGTTGAGCAGTGGTGCAGAGCAAGGAACCTCCACCCCTCCCCAGCCTTTGGGAAAGTGGCTAAAGACTGGGGATACACTCACGTCCGTCGTTAAATGTCGGTCCCGGGAGCAGGATTGGGAGCGAATAGTACATGCCTGCCTCGTTAACCTCTGAGCACTAGTCGCGAAAAGAGAAAGCGAATCTCGCCGATGTTCATCCGGTATAGGGTCGTCAATGAGCCAAATGATTTCCTGACCCTCAAACGTTAAACTAATTAAACTAAACTTAAACTCAGTTGGGCTTGTTGTCCCAGGTTTGACTTGCCTAGTTTTGTTTATGATTAAGTTAACTATTGCTATGAAGGACGCATCTGTACTTAAACCGAAAATCTAGTTTACAAAATATAAACAACTTTACACCACCCGACAAGTAAGAAAAACTTAAATATTCGTACCATCCTACAAGATGCAGTGATATTCATACACACTGACCATGGAACACACCTTCACACTAGTGACGCAGTGATAAAGCTTCTTTCCAATTTCCAGAAGCCTCTATGTCGTCTTAAAACTCAATGAAGGAGCGGACCGAACAAAATTCAGAGAGGTCACTAAGAGTACAAACTGGGCATAGCGACAATAGGTCCAACAGTTTGCACCTTAGGCTTCCTTGCTCATCCCGCATGGTTCATGTTTGTAATCAAAGTAATTGGTCACAACAGAAGATTTTACAATATGGGGGGGGGGGGCTCATTTCGTAAGGGCTACGGGCGTAAACTTTCGATTGTAGGAAATTTAAGTTAGGCACCGTTCAGTGTTATTTCCTGGCATCTATACACATACTTTGTGGTGCATAATTGGAACCGTCTTGAAAAAGAGTGATGTCCGAAACGGGGGTATTTCTTTATTGTTAAGAGACGTTCCTCATGGTTGACTTCAACATTTTAATGCTACAACCTTTGTCTCAAGAGCTCTTGCCTTAACCTCACACGAAATTTTACTCAAATTTCCCATTCTGATCAATACTTTACCCAAGGCCCGCCTTTCTGATGTAGATTGATGTTTTTAAAAATTACGATTGCAGGCATTATAGGTGTAGAGATAATAAAACGTCCACCACGACACCAAAAATATGTTTTTGCAAAAAATTTGTTTCAGCAAAAATATGTTTTTGACATATACCATGTTCTTGTCTATGGTTTGTGATACCCTTGGCTGGAGACGGTTATGAGGTTGCTTTAATACGGCCAGGATTATACTTGTCAGCGCCACACTACCGCGAGGGAACGTGTTAATATTTTTTTTTTCACTTAACCCTCGAGAAGGGATAAGGTAAAAGATCAAATGCCAACACATTCGCTGCGGCAGGGTGATCTTAAAGGGGATCATTGAGTTGATATCGATTACTTTCTGATGAGTTTGAAGAAAATCATAGTATGACAATGTTTCTAATTACCTTATTACTCATGTACCACCTCCTATAGTTACCAAAAATGTGAGAAACTGTAGTAGTTTTGTGGACAGGGGCTACATATGATTAATACATACTGGTAAAAAGTGTCTGATCACGAATTTGAAATAAATGATTTTAATCATTAATCACCCTATCATTGCCATTTCAGTTGTGTGTCAGGTGTGCAGAATCTCTCAGTTTGACCATTTACCATCCAGATGCCAGTAAATCTCGACAGGTGTGAAAAAATCATGAATTTTGTGTACCAACTCAATAAGACCCTTTAACTGGGCTATAACGTACGCAGCACAGGCACAATTACATGTACAGAAGGTACAATGTAGAATAACCTTTGCGGTGCCTTGCCCAGACCCGTGTGTATGTTGTAGAATGCAGCATCGTCTATATTTAGGGTTCGAAGAAAACCGGTCCACGATAACCTACAGGGCCCAAAGGTTTTACATAATGTTAATCTCAACTTTGTGTAGAGTACGTGTTTATAGAGGGTACTTAAAGTCTGCTGCAAACACTCGGCGCCCGAAACTAAGAGTATTTTAGATCATCCGGTGACAACTTGCACGAGCACAGTAAGATACAGACTCGCAGACAGGATATGTTCGAGTACCCGAGTATACTTTTATAGTATCGATATGACGCCAAGACCGAGTCATACTTTACCAGCGTGATCACAGTACTGGGAAATTTGGGCTGTTGAGTAGGCCTACTGTGGGTCACATGCAGCTTGGGTAAGTCTGCATTTAGGCAGCTCATTGTATGACCTTTTATTGTGGGTTTTTGTAGAACTCCAGGTAAGAACTGAATTTCCAGTGTTAAACAGATACACTGGTCTATGCCGAGACCAAAAGAATCTCCGGTTGTGCATACGAATTTACAGCTAAAATAAAACTTAAAATAAATATAAAATATTTGCTTTATGTGAGCTTTGATTTATGACCTTTGACCTAGCACTGCATAAAACAATTTCCAATGTCGAGTAAAAGACACTGGTCAAAGACAAGGAGGAAAACAACTGTTGTTATGCATACCTCTGCAGTAAAATAAAGGGAAAATATTTTTTTTTACCTTGTGTGACCTCTGACGTATAACCTTTGACATGGCACAGTGTTGGCCTCGTATATGTCGTGTGAACTTCTGACCTTGTAACCTTTTACCTTGGCAGATCAAATTTTACGTTGTTCAAAGAGACCTTCAATCAGAAAACTTTGCCAAGAAATCGGTACCATATATTGTCTAGGCCAGAGTTTAAAGCCAGATTTGAAAAAGGGCTTATTTTAATCTAGCATGACCTTTAACCTCCGACCTCAGACCCATCATGCTAAGGGTATATAATGCACAAAGCAGAAGAACGTTTGGACTGGTCGCGACACACTTTTGACCTTGGAATTTACCTTGTGACTTTAGAATACAGAAAGTCAAATGTCAAGTTTTGCAAAAAGGAACTCAGTCACAAAGCGTTGCCAAGAACTCAGGCTCGCTTATTGTTGTGTTTAATTTTTACAGCCAATATTGAAAAAAAAAAACCTATTTTGAACATGATGATCTTTGACATTTAATTGCTGAGGATATATCAGGCACAAAAACTTAGGTTCTGGGTTTTGACTAAAGAAGAGAAAATGTTTTTGAACATGTAAATATCATTTGACCTTCTGACCTAGTGACCTTTGACCTCAGGGGGGTCAAATTCCCAGTTGTGCAAAGTTGGCTTAATCAGAATTTCAAAGCTTTGTAAAGAAAAAAGATCATGTATTGTTTCTTTCATTTTGAATAGCAAAATCTGAAAGAAATTCTTATTTTGACTTACGATAACCTTTGCTTCCTGACCTTTGACCCACCATGCTGAGAATATTTGGGGCACACATTTCAGGGTATAAACTTCATATAAGCCAACCTCAAACTGAATTTAATAGACACCTACTAATCCTATTCACTTCAGGCTATTCAACCTAATCACCGCCTTTCAGTTGTCTATTTGTTTAAGGGAGCCTTTGCATGAAGTATCTCCCCATTCGAGGACTGTGAACTTGGTCACCAAGTTTTCTGCTATAAGCTCCTTTAGTTTTGGATGAGAGGACGAGTGCGCGACACACTTTTGACTTAGAAATTGTAATTTTACCTCCTTATCTCGTGACCTTTGACTTCAGGAGATCTGTTTAAATGAAGTTTACTGTAGAGTTACTATGTACAAATTAGCCTTTTAGTTATCTGTTGCAGGACTATTCATTTACATGTAATTGTATTAAAGAGCTTCAATTTTATTTAATATAATTCAGCCTATATTGTGCTATACATTTGTTGACGTGAGTGTATAAAGAGAAAAGCTGGGTTGGGACGAACTGGGTGGGGATTGTGAACACTACAGTTTGGGCACAATTGAAGCCAGTTTCAGATCTGACCCTAGTATAACTAACGAGTGGCTTAACGAAATATTATTTAACTAGCCATGTTGAGCATCACCCTTGGCCTATAATACATAACATTGTAGAATGCTATTTTAGGTGCCCATGTTATCTGAAAAGCGGTTTTATGCAAAGGCAAGTCTAGCGATGTTTATAAATAAGTGTGTGCGTACCAATTAATATTATGGAAATCCTGTACATGTGATACAAGACTGGAAATTTTCAGCTACATTAAGTTATACTCTAGCTTGTTGCTACCTTACTTGACATGGAAAAAAACTTCACTGACAGGTTTATAGATTGCTTTAGTTGCAAAAATTCCATCATGTAATTACAATTACTCTAACATTTGTCACCTCCATCGTGAGTAAGGAGCTTTAGCGACATTTTCTGGACACAGATATGAAATAGTTACCGCTAAAGCTTGTTGCTGTACAGTTAAAGCATATGTGATGCTTGTATAGATTATAAACACTTGTCAGGCCAGTCACGGTCTACATGCAGCAAAGCCTAGGTCTGTAACGCACATACTGTGGCCAGTTCTTTGAACAGTACAGGTTAGACTTAGAACTTCTGATCAGGCAGAAAATAGCTTTGGGGCTATGTGCGCTATATGCGATTCATGCACAGTGTATACTATCCGCTGTATACACAAAAAAAAAAAAACACTCTCTGGTTTTGGGACACTAAATCAGCCTTGTTGGGGTGGCTTACAACTTACAAGTATGTGCAAGTCAGTGCTTCCGTATGTACTGTACTGTAGTAGCTGTAAGTGCAGGGCCTAGGTAAAGGCATACATTGCATAAAGCATAAAAATGATCACCTTTTGCCTTCCTAAAAATAGTAAGAAGGGGGATCATCTTTGGAATAGATAGTCATGGTACTACAGTGAAACCTGCATTTTAAGCAAATTATGTAAATGATTAGTTCTAACGTCCCAAGTGTTGGCTCATGGGCAATTTGTGGCCCACATGCAAACGCTAAAGATTTGCTCTCTTTCACAGACACTTCTCCCTCTCCATGTGGATTTAAAATGTCCGAGTCCAGCAACACCCCATCAATCAAAACCTGAGGACAACTTTTTGTGCCTACTAAAATGATAGTGATACTGGGCGGTAAATAGCCAGGTATATATGTTGTTACACTTCACGTGCTGGTATATCTACATGTACCCTGCAGTAGGTCCTAATTTATCAAGTCTCTAAATGCGATGTGCACTAAATGGCTCACAGAAGATTTTAGGAGCCTCAAATGTTTTAAAGATCTAACAAGCTGTTGTACTCCTAGCCACCTCAAATTATTTACGGTGCAATAAAACAGAATTAAAAGTGGTCTTTGGCTCAAAATACTTGAGAGCTCTTGCTGTATAGTTAAATAATTAAGTCAAAGCATGTTAATAACCAAACTTTACTTTTCCTTTTAACTTTTGCAAAGCTGTTGAGAACTCATAACATGATTTTTTAAGACATCTGTACATTTCAATTGTTCAACGGATATTTTAACTAGAACTGTGACTCCCAGATTCTTGTTCCTCCAATGCAGAGCTACAGTGCAAATGTACGTGTGGTTTTTTTGTTTTATATGTCTAATTGTAGGAGTTTAGATGTAATGGTAGGGGCACGCCAAGGTAAAGATTCTATAATGTGGTTATATGTCAATACTTGAAAGAGCAGAGATATTTGAGGAACACTTGGTATATTTGCAACCATTTTGCAGTGGGTTCCAATTGAGCATATTTCTCCTTTTATGGGAAAAACATGGTGACATAATGTACAAAACTTACCTGGTTTTGGAGTCCATGAGTTCCGATATTCATCTCCTGTTTACATTTGTAATTCCCCAGCTTGCCTGCAAGCACCACCTGGCATATCTTTTTAGCACCGTAATGGTGCCCTCCTACTCTAGAGGGCGGCGTGGTACTGTAATACTTATGAAATTGAACTTCGGAGAAAGATAATGATTATAGAGCATCTTTGTAAAGAAAAACACTCTACATATCCTCCAAAAGGAGAGGAAAACTATCGGTTTGCCAGGCAAATGCAAAAACGTATCTTCCTAGAAGCAGAGCAAGATAGAGAGAAGAAGAGTGGTACTAGAACGCCGCTCTCTGGCTGCTCTACGCCAGATGGTGCTTGCAGGCGAGCTGGGGAATTACATATGTAAATAGGAGGTGATGAGGAGCGAGATTGTGTGTACGTTCGTCCGTATGGGAGGCACTCTTTGCTTCAGCAGCACCCTTCACTTGTCCCTGCCCCTTCCCCGGTTACAAAATATATCTCCGTCAATATCTCACCATGTCCTGTAATTTTGTAATTCGGTACTACCGTGCTTACCCTAAAACCTATGAGTTGAGCTATGCCTGTGTGTACATAATGCCTTTTTTTTGCTTGGCCTAGGTGTTTTGTGATATAAGCTACCCTTTTATACTATGGGCTGTACTAAGGAGCCTCACATCCCTGTTGATTGGTGAATGTTATGCATCATTACCCATAAATCTCATCTGGATACACGTCTTACTGCTCTATTGAAACAAGGTAGAATAAGGTAAAGGCCTAAGGTGTAGATATTTAATGGTCAGTAAATGAAAGATATTTTTGAAGTTGAGGGCAGATGTTATCTGACGGAAACGGGGGTGAAGTCTAGAAAAGTTGTCAATACGTGATCTTAAGATCTAGCGATGGACATATTTTACACTTGCAAAGTAGATTTGACGGATTAAGAGAAGGAGGCTTACTGTAATTAATTAAAGAAGGCCATATATCATCTGCGGTCGCCAGATGTCACAAACCAAAAAGCTTGTTTTTCAGAATTTTGGGGAATTTCAAAAAGCACAATAGTTGTGAAGAATGTGGGAGATTTACTTTCCAACCCTTTGGTTTGTTTTGTATGTGATATTTTGGCTTGATGACTTACAGGAATGATATTTCTTTCTATTAAACAATGGGATCTTAACCGGAAATATGCATGTAAGTCTGGTCATTTTGCTTACAGAAAAGAAAAAAACTTCCGCATTGAAAACGACAGTAGAAGTTGATAAAAGAGGAACGTTTATTGAACTTAATCAAGTAGGAGTCACCCTAAACATTCCAGAGGGAGCAGTTTGCAAGAAGACTCATGTGAGCATTACGGTCAACCCCTGTGCCGATAGTGGTAATTTAACCACAGTAACAAGTGTGGCACCTTCTATATCCTTTGATCCTACTGAGCTCAACTTTAAGAAGCCTGTGACGCTGGTTGTACCACATTGCGCTATCACCCAAGGAGAAGAAGATGTAGAAAACAATTCAGCAGAAACCACACCTGGGCCACGTAAGTTCCTCAAACACCTAGAGAACACTTTGTTTTCCTTATTGCCGACTGCATATTTCATCGTAAAAAAAAGTTGAGTGGCGATGTTATATATGGCTTTATTAGGTACTTGCAATTGACATTTTTTCTTGATTACAAATTCCTTTTTCTCAAATGAAGGAAAGGCCTTTTGGAATCTAACATTTAACGTTGTTTTAAATTATGAGGAAAGCTGAGCAAAAGCGGCAAACTTTACCAAATTATCTTTTATCATGTAGGGGATAAATTCAAGCGTGCCTGGTCTCAAATGTGATTTGAGGCCACAAATGATGTCATCACAGAAGCCGAGCGGACCAAGGTTATAGCCCCGGGCTCTGCCTCTGAGCTGACGTTATCGGAGATCTGTAATTAAATTTTAAACCAAATACTCTGCTTTTATACTCATTCATAAACACCTGCAGTAACTTTAGTGATAATAATTTACTGAGAAAACGAAAAAAGCCTTTTTCGACAAAATTACAAAGAGCAAGTCAAGACCTAATCTGTGCCCATATTATTTTGTATGTATTTTTAAAGTATTTTTCTGGACATTTCTTGCAACATCCGGGTCAACCAAGATGGCGGAAATAGCAAAATGGCTGCTAATATG
>WURT03160592.1:0-10734 GCA_009936505.3 Holothuria glaberrima | reverse complement strand
TGTCTGTTTTTAAAATGTTGGTGTACAATAGCCTGTTTCTGCTAAACTTGTGTTTGCCTTTCCACGTTGCCATGTTATACCACTACACTATGCAGGGTTCAATGGAACTGAAGTACACCAACGTGAATATCATGAAAAAGCCGGTTAACTGAAAACACTGTGCATAGCGACTACGTGGATTCTACGAACAAATGAGCTGATACTAAAGGCAATACAAATTTTATTTATGAATGATTATCCGCAACTTGCCTGAGAAGTAATGGTCTGATAAGACAAGGGGGGGGGGGCGTGCCCTCAATCGAAAAATGAAAAATTTAAGATGATCCCAAAAAGCGTTTAAGCTATAGATTTCTGTAGGGGATAGGTTGAGGAGTGTTTCGACCAAGTGATGAATCTATGGTAATCATTTTCCATCACAAATGTTTCTGAACTATTCTTCGCAGACTATCAAAACCTTCGCGCTCTTCGCGCGCTTCAAACCTTGCCACGATGTTATTCTCATTATCAATATCTTCGGATAGCAACTCCCAGAGAAACGGACAGCAAAAGTCAAAATCTGTTTACGAATTACCAGGTAAAAGAATGGCTTTTTGAGTGGCACGTATGCTATTTCAGATGGCATGTAAGGACACCAAATTTTTGAAACATTTTCAACATTATGTTGTTGCCTCCATTTCATGTAATTGTTTCAGAGCTTCCGGGAGACCCTATACGGGCATCTGTCAGCCTTACATACCCTATAATACAAAATCAAGCAAAAAGGAAATTTTTTGTAATAGTCAAAGAATATTTATGTCCACTCCCCGCACGTATTTGAGAGTAAAAAACTATCCCAAATAGAAGGCCTTAAAGTAGCAAAAGAGAGGGAATTCAGGAGTTTTGTTGACAACGTATTCTCCTCTAAGACAGCAAGGTCTCCTCTCTCACCATAACAAAAATTAGAATTCACTAAATTATGGAGATTTTCCAGTCATATGTATTCAGCTCTAAAAATATTCCAAATGTAACACCATTTTGCACCTTAAATTAACAAAAAAAAAATTCTCAAAGGGGATAGGGGTACCCCTTCCCTTAGACCCCTCCCCAGGACTGCACCTTTATGTAGTGACAAACGAGGAATCCCCATTGCTGTACACAAACGCAGACCCCTCCCCAGGACTGCACCTTTATGTAGTGACAAACGAGGAATCCCCATTGCTGTACACAAACGCAGGCCACGTAAGAAAGGTTGCAATTTACGCAAACATGGGAGTTTAACTGCGGTAGCATTACCACATCATAGGCGGTTCCCCCATCACCAAAGTCTGGCCGCGCCACTGGGCAAACTTCACGCCAACAGTGATGGCGCTTCACTTAAATTGTGTCAAGGATTAAATAATTAGGTGGACGCCCCCACCTTTTGAAAAATTCTGGATCCGCCCGTGGGTTGTTTTTGAACGTGGGCTTCGTGCCAAATTCAAGGTGAAAACAAAGTGGACAAAGAGGAAAAAACAACTGTTTTCCATACTTTTCCTTACTAATTTACAGCAAAAATAAAAACTGAAATATTTATTTTATGCGACCTTCGACCAATGACCATTCACCAAGACTGTGAATATAAATTTCAATGTCATGTAACGATACTGGTCAAAGCCAAGGAGGAAAACAGCTGCTGTTATCCTAGCCCTTGAACAGGACCCACATTACGTTCCTATAGTATACCAGGGAGCAGCTCCCTGGCTATACACTCCATTTCTGGGCCCTTGCCTGGCACACACAAAATTTCAACTCATTTGCCGGGACGCGCGGATCCCGTCATTTTCACATCCTCAAAAAGTTACCTTTTCTCACCAAATTCTCCACAAATGATCTCTGGCATCACATCTATCAACCACACAAGTCTCTCTTGAAACTACGATTCTGAAGAGGTAAATTTCAGCTCGAAAATATGAACGTAACGTAAACTCAATAAGAAAATTTTTGAAGACATCGTTTTAACTGACTGGTCACGTGACTTCTTGCCGAGTCAGAGGTCGACTTCTGCGTCCAGTTTCCCGATTAAAGCGGTAAAACTGAACTGAGTCACCAGCTTTCAATTAAGTTCTTACTATTGTGTACAATCGAGGAATTCAGTTTTAAAACTGATTTCTTGCTAAGATGGTTTGTTTACAGTGTAGCACAGAGCCAAGTGCATACAATTTCCGATAAACCATAACGTAAAAATAACCTAATCATAGGTGAAAATAACTAAATGGTTACTAATATTATACATAGTAAAGGTCTTAGTAACGACTTAACGTGATTCCAAGAACGAGAAACCACTGACCAATTTCTCGTCATCCGCTAAAATGTGCTCCCTAAAAGTAAGACACGTCTTGATAAGATGACATTTATTGAATTCGGATAAATGTACAGATTTGTAGCTAACGGTTAGGCACTTAGTGAGTTAACATCCAGACACTTCCAGGCATTTCCCTGGTTATTCCATCAAGTAGACTGGTTCACTTTATAGACTCAGTACGAAAGTTTACACAAGAAGCAAACAAAAGGCCGTCTTGACTGCTACATGAAAGCATACATACATTGACATATATCATATAAATTTCCTGAATGCATAAATGCGATCTTTTTCCATGAGGTGATAAAAAAATTTTCAACTGGTCTCGAAGGGTACAAAGAAAGATAAAGTATGGGCTATGTCAAGACTTTGACCTGTAGAATAAAGGTCAGCTTACGACCTAACGATCATAATGTGCAATCTGGCATCTTTCGGCGCGCTCTGGCGGGCCATATAGGCTCGAGGTATTCCACATGTGCCACGACCATTCACCAGGCACAACGGAGAAAATGGAGAAGTGCTGCAATTGCTCTGCCAGTTTCTCGAAGGAGAGGTCTTCAAGCTATAGAAGCTTTCGGTACAATCGTAGATCCATTTTCCGGGATGTAAAAAGAAAAGCGTACACACCTTCTGCGCTGCAAAGTTTTAGAGTGTTCCTTACCCCAGAGAGGGATTGAGTTTGGCGATTTCTCTGTGATGGGTGTATTGGACACATTAGAAAGATGGCGTATTAAGCGAAGCAAAGCGGGATCTGCTAGGGGGTAGCAGTCCAAACAGCTACATGGCGACCAAGCTAAAGCGGTTTCGAACACCCAGTCCGATGACACAGTAGAAGAAGGGTCGGGTCAAGACTTCTTCCAACGTTAAAAAAAACAATGTTTCTTTCCTTAAATCAGACCCGCAGCCAGACAAGGTACTGAAGGGAGGGAAATGGCCTTCAGGGTGGCCAAATAGGCCTATTAATTCAAAGGCAACTTGAAACTTTCTAGGGGCCTCAAGATTTTTCAAGGGGCCTCGCCCCTTGCCCCCTCCCCTTGGGTACGGACCTGCTTTAAATTTAGGTTCGTGATCACGCTTAATATGATGATGCGCCAAAGTCATGTTTTTTTTTTTAAATGTTACAATGTTCAAGCTAGACAAGATGACTATCGGGTGAAATTTAGGGCCTGCATGTAAATCTATAAATAAATAAGTAAATAAATAAATGAATGAATGAATGTATGAACGAATGAATGAATGAATGACCATAAGTTTTCTTTCATTTCGAAAGCGCCTCGGTCTACCATGGAGTTACAAAAACAGTTTAAGCTATAGGATTTTCGCCGAAATCACGAATACTCCATGTCACATCAATTAACATAGTTTGCTCAGCCCTAAATATATCCCTCATGTTTTAACCCATGAAAAAAGTTAACTTGACTTTACAAAACCCACCGCCGAGGACGACCGTACCGTAGCCAGGATTTTATCGGGGAAGGGGGAGGGGATTGGCGGATGAAATGGTACCTGTTCACCGTCCAGGGCGAGGGGTCTAAGAGGTGTTGCCCCTCCCCTGTGGAAAATTTTGGCTTGCGGAAGCAAGATGAAAAAGGGTGCTATATTTGATGCTAGATTTGAATTGAATATATCTCAAGGCATTCCAATTTTTTAAGGAATGATTTTCATTTTTCATCTGAGAATTTTTTTATTACGCCCTGAGTCGCGTAATACTCGCAGCGTCTTTAGTTTGTCAAAAGGGCTGAAATTTATATATGTCCTGCGTGAGGGAGCGCTTTTTACGAATGCAGAACTAAATTTGGGCCAACTGTTTGGTGTGTCAGTAAGATACCAGAGTACCTATATGCCCAATGAAATATATCAGATGAAAATGTAACTAACGTGCCAAGGCTAATTTGGGAATACCGGAATAATACATTCAAACGTCTTTCTCTTCCCCATACCCCTCTCAGTGGCGGCATCAGCTTACGGAAAGTGTGTCGGCGAGATGAGGTGGGGATGCCTCAAAATTAACGCCTAACCACACCCCCTCAAGAATCCATACCTTCTTTGTCTTCCTGGGCTTTACCTGCCTCTCCCTACCCCTTCATGGTTTTCAGGGGCGCTACCACTGTCCCTCTCTCTTCCCTCTTATTCCTCCCTTTTTCTCTTTTATTACTCTTTTTTCTTCTTCCTCTGTTCGTCTCATGGGGGCGAGTGCCCCCATCGCCCCTGGCTATGCCACTGACTTAAAGACAATAGGCAGTCGCCTCAAAATTTGCTTTGTAAAATCAGCAAACTCTTGCAAATCACTTGTTATTACATTACAATCACCTCTGAAGACATTATGAACATAACTATTTTAAACAAAAAGGTAAAGCAAGGAGATACTCTCCTTGAAATTTACCATTCACTAACATAAATAGTGTTACATGCTCAAAATAGGCCATTCATCAACTAGAGTGACGGAGCATAGGCCTACTAACTCTGATAAGGGTAATTGCATTTTCCTTTAAGCAATGAAAAGAGAAATTCAGCGAACTTTGCAAGTTTTCATAGCAACGAGATCACAGTGTATCCATTTTGTTCACTCGTTAATCCATGTCTAAAAAATATATTTCATTTGTCAAAATTTCCGGTTAACACTTTCCCAACTATACTTCCTCGGTTAAAAAAAGATAAAGGAAATTGTCTTCTTTGACACCCAATCCGTAACATGATTTCATACATTATAATAAGTCTCAAGACTTCTAACCCTAACTTTTCCTTCTGTCTCTAACCCTAACCTAACCATGTGACATGATATCATGCATGATATCATATCTCGACACACGGATGCGGCACCTGAAAACAAAACGTAAGGCAGTGCTGTTTCATTCATATCATTAGACTCCTCCATTATATATTGAAGGGGAAAAAAGTTGCAACATGAGGCATAAATAATCGCCTGAAATCCTTTAACTTTTATATTGCATGCAAGAAACGTAAACCTGTATTTTGCAAGCATTTGTAGGTTTCCCACTAATCCTTTCTTTGAAGTGTTGTTAAAAAATTGTTTGCAGCCAAGTACGTGTGTATTCAATTTAAGGGGGAAGGGTAGGCAGGGGGTCCTTAGATCTCTACTCCCCCACTACAAAATATTCAATTGTTATTGTACTAACGTATCTCGCTACATGTCAACCCCTCCCCACCCATGAAAAATCCATATCCGTCGTTTCTCTTCCCAAAGTCCCCTCGACTCGTTAATGACGAGTCTAAGGGGGAAGTTTAACCCTATACTCTAATAGGAATCATGCTCCCCTAAAAGCTATGTCCTCGAGATGGCATAATGACTTAAAGTGACCACCCCGTGACCTTCAAATCTCCATTTGTTCAACGAGCACTTTTCCTTCTTCGAAGCAACAGCCTGCTTATGTTTTTTTTTCATATTACTGGACTCCTCCACCTTTGGGCATTATGAGAATGTACAGTTTCATAACGTATATAAACTTGAATAGTATGTTCTTTTGAATGAAATCATTTTGATTCATGTTGAATAAAACTGTTCTTGCTAAATTGATATAAAAAATTACGCGTTCCATTCTGTGTAAACTTACGAGATATAAAGCGTTTTTTGCACTTCCAGAATCTTTTCGCTCAAAGTCTCCAGCTCGCTTGTCAAGGATAAAAAAAACCCGTCTAAAACTGTGTATCGCAGGTACTTTAGCGAAGGGCTTCCTTCTGAAATATGCATATCATGTGACTGAAAAAAGTGTTATTTGTTTTTTCTATATTTTATAAGCAAATTTTAATTAAAACGTAGACTTGCCCTGGCCAAGCTGGTAACAGTAGGGTCGGTGCACTTGAAGCAGCTGCATAAAATGAACTATTTATTCTGAAGCTTAGAATCTCCAAACTTTTAAAAGTTTATTAAAGTTTTTGGTTATCTCTGAACAGTCGTTACGAGCCTAGCACATAGAAGGCAGTAATTCGTCTGTAAAGACTAAGGGATTGAGTAATGGTGTTAACAAGTGATTTTGAAAAATAAATTCATATTATTGATTCCCGGCATCAGCCGAGGAATTTATGTGATCAAGGCTGCATGTGTGTATGTATGGGTGTATGTGACAGAGCATGTAATCAGGCATTCTCAGTGGGGGAAATAGGGTGAATCTGACACTTAGTATGAAGGTAAGCTGAGGTCACCAGGGTCAAATATGGAAAACCTTGTAAACACTGACTTGATGATGCAACTCTGATCAAAATCAAACTTGGTAAATAGGTTTTCAATAAAAAGAAGATGATCCCTATTGTTTTTGGTAGAGGTCAAAGAACATCTGAGGTCAATTACAATTACAGAGGTCAAACCTGCCAAAAACCTCAAAATCACCCTAAATTACCAATTTAATCTTTAATTCAGGTCAACCTTGGAATGCAGAAACTTTATGAAGGCTAGATGATTCCTATAGTTTTTGGTGGAGGTTAAGGTAACTCATCTGTCATCAACTGAGATCAAACCTCTCAAACCCTTGTAATCAACATAACTTGTCAATGCAATCTTCAATGAAGCCCAAAGATGGTATGTAAAACCATCATAGGGGTAAATGTTCCTTCTTATTTTTTGCTTGAGGTCAGCAGGGGGTCAATACTGAAAATATTGTGAACATCATTAGGCTACTTGACAATTGAATCTTTAACTGCGCTTATACGTGGTGTGTCAGACTTTTATAGGGGTCGATAATCTCTATTGTTTTTGTTCAAAATAAACTTTTGTAAGGAATCGCAAAGCCACTGTCTTTCTTGTCAGAAGATGAACTAATTATAAGAACGAAATAATTTCTGGATATAGAAAGAAACTGAGAACAAGTGATCTTGTAATTCGGTTCATACAGTGGCATAATTACTTCTCCTCATCTGGGGGCTGAGGGGGCAGAGGGTTGAAGTCAGGAGCAAGTAGTAGTACCACTCTAAGCGGAGCGCCACTATCGGTTAGCGTGTAGCGTACAGAGAAATTGTTGATAAAGATGCCTCTCAGATTGCAGAAAAAAGCACTTCACAGTCTCTGGCCTTGTCAGTTTCTGCTGAGTATTCTTTGTTTTTGTCTAATACAAATTTTGCCCAACGTTTCTTACCTTTGAATTTTATGTAGGGTCAAGCAGGTGCAAGAAATTTGACTGGGGACTCCTACCCCTGCCTCCCGGTGATTATGCCTCTGGGTTCATAATTAGTTATACTCAATTTTTAGAAAGTTTAACAATCGTTGAATTTTAATTCTTTGCATCATTCCTGATGAAGAATTTCCTTCAGTATTTCTGTTTGATTCTCCTTCTGTGTTTAATGTGGTGATATGTGACAATTTGCCGCTAGTGTAATACTTGCAGACAGATAATAAAAGCTTTGCAAAATTTATGCTGTATGTTCTGAGGTTGTGTGTGTCTGTATTTGCTGGATTAATTATTATCATATGTACCATGAGCTGTAAGCAAGTTAAAGAGCATAGTAAGAATTAACAAAGGATATATCTGTTTGTGTGATATGTTGATGTGTAAAGTGAATTTGAAAATAATGTACTGTATGATGTAATGTAATGTGAAATGGACATCTGTGGAGAGTAGTTCATATAATATCCAGAACAAACATCATGCTATATCTAAGTGGAAATAAATATATTATGAATAAAGGCAAAGGAATTTTAGAATTTTTTTTTTTGTCTTTTGGGGCAACTTTTACTCTATGTCTGACAATGATATCAAGCAGAAAGAAGATTTTGTTATTTGGAATCAGATAACTTATACTTCTCATGCATGGGATAGCTTTCAAGTATTGTTTATTACAACAGTGTGAGGAACTAGAAGATGTATAAATATATCACAGCTGATTAAGCAACTAAGGGGTAAAACAGTCCACAGCGATGCACATTTGGTTGGCACCCTTTCATTAGAATTTACCAATTTGTGGTGGAAATCGTTTTGTGGATAACCATCTTTTGGGTAAAATGGGGAATCTTTAAACCATCTAATGGGTAAAATGCAGGATCTATTTAACCATCTATTAGTTAAAAGCACAGTTGGGTAAAACTGTTGGGTAATTATTGTAACCATTTCATGGGAAGAACATGTACCCAACTCAGTTGGGCAGGCTTTTACCCAACAAAGTGGGAGGTGGCATACGAGCCCATCAGTTGGGTAAATTGGTACCCGTGTTGGGTAAAATTTTACCCATCTTTTTAAGAGTGTATGACCATTATCAATACCAGGTTGAAAATAGTATTGTTTATCCTGTTTCTTTTTTCAAGATTAAAAAAATATTTCGAAGTTTTCATCATATTCAACCCATCGGGCTCTTGATCTTTCAACAATACAAATTTAGTACTATACAATGACTGAAGTTTAATCCGTGCTTCACTTAATTTTTCCTAAGCTTCCCTCGTGCTGCTATCACAACATGCATGAGGTTCAAAAAAGGAAATAGTGGTCAGTAATTCATTGTCATGATTTCGAGTCTTACTCGCTTTCAATTTAGAGTTCTTAATTGGTTCGGAACATATAATGAACTGAATTCTTTCCCAGCTGGACAATGGATGCAGGGAATACAAGTTACTCAACTTTGCTCTTTTCACATTTTCAATTAAAACAGTGTAATTCTTATCAGCAAGAAGTAAATTGTTAAATTTCCAGTGGCCCTTCCCTCTGCATTAAGTGAAACACCAAATGGACAGAATAACCAAAAATTTATCAGACTGCAGAGGGAGTTGCAAGAAAACATCTAAAACATTAGCAATTCTGTCGCAGGAGATGAGAAAGAGGTCAAACCTTCAATGAATGTTGGTGATGCCTGAATGATAAGAACATTCTGTTTCCCTCTAGATACCCACTAAGTTATGTATGTACATAGCCGAGAGACATTCTTTTGGGGCTTTAAAGTCAGTCTTTTGAGCGCCTCCAAGTTAATCGGAAGCCAGGTTGAATACAAAACTAAACTCGCTGCCCCGTATAATAGCAGCACTTAAAATGCTAAAATTGTACTCAGTCCTCGAAAATTTACTGACAAAAGTCAGGATCATCATGGCTGGGGCCGTATCTACAAACAGTAGTAAAAGAACGGTTTCTAAGTTAACGTCAACAATAAGATACCCTTCTCTTCTGATCACAAAGAGTTTTGACAACTTTATGATATTACTGTGATTTAAAAAGAATAGCTTCACCTTTACTTGAAGTCGTACCAAGGGAAAAGAGAGTACTCCCTCTTGTAATAACGCTCGTCTTCAAGAGAACTATGAGCTTCCTGAACAAGTATAACGTAATACCCATGGCTATGAAAATAAGCAAACTGAGTTCTATTTTTAACTGTTCGCCTAACCTTTTGCGTTACAAGAACATAGTTAAAAGTAACCCATAATCTAGATTTAGGCCATAACTTACGATCAGCGTTTAAAAAAGTACATTCATATGTAGGTGAATAACTCTTGCTTTAAAAGTCTATATAAAAGGAATGAAAAAGAAAGGGAAATGCATACAAAAAGAAAAGTGGAGAAAAGCAAATACAGGAGAAACAAAAAAGTTCTTAACCACAGCAACAGATGTCCTCGCCATAAGAGAAGAACTACTGAAGAAAAAAGATCTTTTTCCTAAATATGGGACCGATTTAAATCTGACCAAACAATGGCTCCGTCAGCAACATCGTGTATACACCCACTACAAATTCTTTTAACGTTCAAGTGGTGTATCTGTGAACTCACAGGGATTAACAGAGTTGTCTCGCCATCTTCCGGCTGAAAATCGTAACAGTACCAGTGCTACACAACTCTTGATGGCTCCATTTTCTTTTTCCATGCAAGTCCACAGTTGAAAAGTCATCCATGATGAAGTACCCTTTGCTTTGTAGATTAGCTCTTGGTTTTTTCAGATCATTAACTTTATCCTGGTAGAAGGAAACCGTTACAACGATATGACGCAATCGGCCCTGATGAAATCTGCCATCTCGATCAGCCCTTTCAATTTTTGTGTCGGATACAGACGTTAATTCCAAGCAGTTCTCATCAGGTTCCAGGGGAAACCCGACTAGTCTGGAATTAATCCTTTTGCTTCAAAGACTCTAATGGCGATGTGTCCACTACACTGTCGTCTCTAAAAGAGTGATCATCTGTTTCGAAACATACGCACGTCTTGTAGACCTTGTATCATTTTTATCATTGCTAAATGCACCCAAGGGAAGGCAACTGAGAGTATAGGCCGGTTGGTAATAATCCCAGATCCCAAGATCCCTTGGGTGCATAACAGCGTATGATACACAGTAGACATGATGTTGCCAGATGATACTCAGTAATACGAACTTGTATAATAATGATGAAACTTAGAAGAACCTAAATCATTTTACAAGCTGAAGAAATATTGCTAGATTTGGTTTTCAAGGATGACCACCATGCCAATGAAGCCTTTTTGTTGTGCAAACTTTGTTCTAGC
>WURT03160581.1:0-10734 GCA_009936505.3 Holothuria glaberrima | reverse complement strand
CATCTCAAGATTTTGTCTCAAGATGCAGGGGTCTAGTGTGAACACATCCTAAAATGATGTAGTCAAGAAGTATAAATGTGAGGGGTGAACCTTGGTGTTAAAAAGCTAACCCCTCCCCCTAAGCAAGGAATCACTAAGCCTTTGGGCTTTCTGGTTATAAGTTCCAATTTTTTAACCACATTGATTTGATAATTCCTTGTAGTTTTGATCACAGCAGCATCCTGGGGTTCAGTAATAGAAGCATGACAGTTAAAAGTTGGAACACTGTTTGGCAGACTGGCATTATGCCTTGGCCAAGAGGCTAACACAAAAATAGATGGCAATCTGCAATGAGGATTATAAGGGGATAATAAAAAATACTGAGAAATTAGAATGCAATTCTGCAGACTTAATAAGATGAATATAGCTTGAATCAATAGATAAACTTAAGTTATTTCACTTTCATTGCTACATCATTACTTGACCCATTTTTTAACTATTACAAAATTACTACTCAATATTGGAGAACTGCTATGCATAAACAATATGGCATAGCAATTGTTGCTTTTCAATCTTTTTAAGCAAATCAAACATTGATGGCAATCAGTACTTTTTAGTAATCTTCAAAGAGACAACTTATTAGCATGATAAGGGAGGACAGATTTGAAGGTAGAATAGTCTTAAGTTACTGAAGGAGGTTGCATTGTGTGCTTCCAGCCATACATAGCCATACTACACTAAATGAAATTGGTGGTGGTCAGTGTATGACCCACATAGGAGGTGAGTCCTTTGAATACAACACACAAGAATTTGAGTGTCTTCATGGGTGGCAGTCGCGGGGGTACAGGGGGGACATGTCCCCCAATATTTGAGAAATCGCTCTTTGACTTTGATTTTACATACAGTAAATTATTTGAAAATGGGGTGATGTTCCCCCTCCCCCAATATTGAGATCAAATCCCTGCCCATGAGTGTCTTGAAAAATTGCTGATCCTTTTCTGGTTGTTATGCCTATGACAAGTCATTAATCGATCATCTTAGTAAGTTTTAAAGTAATACAACTTGACAGAAAGTGAGTAGGAGAAGAAATCTCCTTTCCACTCACTCTTATGACTTTATCATTAAATCAAAATTCCATCACTATACCATCTTAATGCTTCAGAAATTGTATAAAGTCACCATTCTAGAGATAACTTTGTAAAATAGCCTGCCAGCTCAGTATTAGCTTTCAGTCCATTAGATAAAGTTATTCATGACTTCAGTGAAGCTGCCATTGATAAATCATGAAGTACAAAATTACGGGCACAAGGTTACCATTTGGTTGGTCTTACAGAACCATGAAGATACGTGTGCAGTATGTCATAGGATTGGAGAGCTTCTTTGTTGCGACACATGTCGTTTGGTCTATCACTTTGGCTGCCTGGACCCTCCACTTTCAAGAGTACCTACTGGTGTGTGGAGCTGTCCCCAATGCCAGGTAAAATCTTAGTCCTCTTGTGGCAGAAAGTTGTCCAGCACAATGGATTAGGGTGGGTTGGGGAACACATCTTGTTAGCAACAAGCAATGTGGTGGGCACTTAGGGCTAAATGTTGGATTAAAAATTTTTTTTTTCCTCCATTTTAAATTTTATGTAAGGAGCACACCGTATGAGCAAGAGAGTGACCTCCATTTTAGCACGTGGTGAATGGTGTTCCCTACTTTGTTACTATGATGTACTGTAATAACCAAAGTTTTAGTACCAAAGCTAGGGCTTAAACCTGAAGAAATGTCTTTACAAACTTCTGGTACCTGCTGAAAATGCACTAAAGAGGTCTGAAAATTTATTTGCCTAACTCATTTTATTCTTCTGTGTCTATTAATTTCTTATCTTTTAACACATAGTCAGCTTACTAATACTCAGATTAAACTGTATTTGGTAGACAGTAGCAAGGTGATTACTGCTTACAGAACACTCTAATTGATACAATAGAGCATGGTGGCCCTTTGGGTATGGTCTAGGTGTTGGACTTGTGATCTAAGGATTGCTGGTACAACTCCCACCTGGGTCATTACGTTGTGTCCTTTGGCAAGATGCTTTATTTCAATTGCCTGTCTCCGCGCAGGAGTTAAATGAGTACCTGTGGGGTAAACTGTTTCCTGGCACACTGTTAGAGCTGCTGCCACACTGGACGGACTGTCTCTGGGACCATTTACCATTGATCAGGGGTAACATTGTGCTGTGCCTTTGATTAAGATTGTCTAGATATTGGTGCATTAAAAATGCAAATATCATTATTGTACATATTTTAACTCTGATGGTAATTTGAGTAATTTTGTGTTGCATTAACCTTGTTAATATTACAGCTCACCATCAGTGGGAAGGATAAAAGTGACGACTGGACAGGTAAGTTAGCGGTGGTGCAATCATATCTCGCCCATAAAAACAATAAGGAGGAGGAGAAGAGACTGCTGATGCAGAAAACATCAGAATTAAGAAACGAGAGACTGTCCTTGGAGGAGAGGGTGAAGCAATTAAATGAAGCCATCACGGTGAGTTTGTCTTAGGTGGAACTAGTAGTACGAGTGAGAGGGGACCAGGCTAAGATCATGTGTCGAGTCTTATGTCAGGCTCTAAACATGGATCTTGCTGTCCTCTGGGCAAACTTGTAGTGTGAGTACATTGTCATGAGAATGAGTACAAGTGGAGTGGCTCTGGTTGTGAGTAGGGGTACACATCTTTTTCATGAGTTTGAGTACAAAACTTTACATTAGCCCCAATGTCTAACTTCCAAAATCTGTTAGTATGAGTACGAGTACAAATTCATTCCCATGAGTGCAAGTACAGCCAATTGTGCAAAGCCATAAGTACGAGTAGGTACTCACTACAAGTTTGCCTGTAGGGTGGTTGGGCCCAGTATGTTCTTCCCTAACCCCATCACAAGCGGCTTGGTCTCATATCCTTGAAAATGTTGTAAACAGATACTTAAGATCCCGGTTTTGTCTCTTTTACTGTATTACTATCATAAGTGTGAAGCATTATGGGATATCAAAGGTAATAAACATCAACAACAACATTAGTTTGAAATATTGGCTAAATATTGGTAAAAATTTTGTATTTTATTACAAGTACCTTTCAGAACTTTTCAGAACATTTAACATTGCTTGTGAAAGGTGAAGTAAACAGATATTCTGTGTGAACTAAACAAATTGATAAAAATATTGTCTCATAAGGAAAATCACTTAAAATTAGTCTTACAGGAATTATTTCACAGTGTATTGTTTTCGGTTGGCCAGTGTTATCTTTTATTCATCAGTCTTGTTTCCTTTTTGTGGTCTGCAGATAAAGAAAAAGAATAGTGAAGAACTGATGAGGTCTTACCAGCGAACAGAAAGAACAGTGCAAAAGATTAAGGATCAGATGGCCCATATGCAAAGGTAAACTTGACAAGGACCCATTTACATTGGTGAGTTTGTCTTGGGCCGTTGCATAAAGGGGACTTTTTTTGCTTTTGGAACCTTGACCAGTACTGGTGAAGAAGATTGACCCAGTCTCGAAAGTGATTTTTACTGGACCCTACAGAAGATTAAAGCCTTACTGTCGAAGTTGGTGTTGTCTAGGAAGTCTGCAATAGCAACGTTGTCTTGGCTGCCTGATTGTCCATCCTCTTTGATCATCTTATCAAAGGTGATGAGGAAACGGAATGTTTTCGGTAGCAGAAATGGTATTTTTGTGGGATAAATGATTTACGTATGAGATGTGGGTTTGGACAAAGAACATGAAAAATGCTTTTGTTAAAGCAGTGATTGTAGAATGGACAGAAGTTGGGATTGATGGGTGTCCTTCTGTTGTCCATCATGTGCTTAGAATGGTCTATGTAAGGAAGTGTCCGAATGACCTAAAGGAAGGAAGGTCAGATGTCAGTGATTTGAATTGACAGAAGGTGGCTTTAAATGTACTGTAAGCATGGATATAACAGCTTGAGCAGGCTAGTGAAACTTGACTAATTTTGCACAGGGTGAATAGTTTGACCATAAAACACTTTATGAAAATATTCTTCTGAGAAATTGACTGACAGCCAAAGACTGTGCAGAAAGAAAACTAAGCTATTAGTCAAATGATTGCATAGTCTAATATTTGTGAAAGCATAAATAATTTACTCCATTGGACATGGCACAGTATTGAATGGCTTTAAAGAGACTCTGGAAGGGAGTTATGCTTGGCAGTTACAAAGCTAGTAGGTATTGCATAATACAATTTAATTGATACATACTGGGACATACATAGAAAACGTGTGTGTGTTATAAATTAGGACTGTAGTGCCAGAAATTCAGAAAAAAACATTTTTTCAGAGAGGGTTTAGAGTATCAGATGGTTTCTGAAAACTTAATGAATTATGACAATTTATATGCGGAGAATTTGGTTTGTACTTTAAATGAAGCTCTCGAAGGGTAGTTGCTTTATGGTGCTAAGTGACCTCAAGTTTGGAGGAAGCTTCTAGATTATAAAAACAACTTCATGTTGGGTGGCAGACCAACTTGACAATTTAGATCACATTTGGTTTCTTTGGAAGTGTCAGTTTAGGTGGGAAAACCATAGATTGTTCTTGGAAAAGTCCACCTTCCCATGACTTGGCTAAGGATTAAACTTCAAACCTCCTAGTTGCTAAGTTTCATTGCTTTGCCTCTGCCTTTATCCACTACATCGTTGTACTGCATAGGTGTACGGAGCTCTTCCAGTTTGGGGGGGGGGCAGAAAATCTTTTTGCCCGAATCTCAAAAAGTTGCCCAAATTTTTTTGCATTTCAGGTGCATAAAATAGACCACCAAACCACTACATGTGCGCAAAGAGCGCAAAATTTTTGCACGTTTTTTGGGCATTCGATCAAAAATTCGAGAACTGAGTAGTAAATTTGGGCAATCTTTTCACTTAAACTTCATCTCTGCAGTCTGCCCCTTCCCCCTCCCCCTTTCCCCCAAGCAAACAGACAAAGTTTGGTTGGGTCGGGAGTGTGAGTGATGCTTTATATCACTTGAGCAATTCTTGTCATACCAGACAGTTCCAGTTCTCCCAACTATGCAACTTGTAGCTCCTTTCATAATTGTGTAATTAAGCTCCTCCTTGTGCAGACACAAACCTTTTTTATTGCCTGAGGCCATGTCCTGGTAAGCATACAAGGCTATAATATGTGTAATCCAAGCACTCTGTTTGCATTGTGTGGATTGTGAGCTACTCTTGAATATTCAAAAACTTGATGTCAATCAAAGAGCAGTCACCAACTGAGAATTTTGATGCCCCTACACTAAAAATATACTCTGGGGTTATGAGTGTCTGTTCATAATATGAGTAATACATTCATTATATAAAGCAAATTATTACATTTTGCAATAACTTGTCATACCCAGAGATAAACATCATTCCATTTAATACTAATGTTGCGGTGAATTTGGTTTTTTTTTTAAAGAATAAAGTAAAAGATTTGCTTCGTACATTATTAAAACAAAATTTGTTTTCATTTATCCTGGATGAGACTGTATTGTCCAGTTTTCGCCTGCTAACATAGTTCATATGGAAAGACATGCTCATGCCCACAAAGTGTGAAAAATGATTTTGCAAGTGTAGAAAAGATTGGCGTAACAATAGCATACATAAAATCTATTGTTTAAGTCTCAAGTAGAAACCTTCATAATTCCAACATTTACAATTCTGGCTTCCAGAGTAAGATAGGAGAATATTCCAATTATGTGAGGTTGGGATTTCTCAAAAATTGCAAGATATTTGTAAATTTTGGTTAAAATTTTTGTAGATCCAAGGTAGTGTCCACCTTCTTCTCTGACCTCACCTTTAGAATCTGTCATTTAGGGAAATCTTATAATTGTATATATTTTTGGACTCCATGCTCTTTTCAATTAACCAGTTCATTGTGTGAAGGCAACATGAGCTGTACTCAGAAAGATGGTTCTCAATCTGACTAATTTCTGTTAGTTTTGACACTTCCTTAGCTTCTGCTGCAAGTTGTTTTTGTTTTTAATGAAATAAGGATTTAATATCAGCCCAACAATGTAACAGTTAAATCACAAACTTACTATGAAGTACAAGATGTTGTGAAGGTTTAAACTGTTAAATCACATAAGTGGTTGCAAGGCAAAAAAATAGAAGTGTGAAAGGTTTACAAGTTAATATGTATCCTTTGAGTCAGTCTGCTTGCCGTAAACGTTTGGCATCTGTGACCAGAAATAATAGTTATCATGGAATCTTTTATGTTTAAGGCAGAGCTGGCAGTTTTAACTACATCTATTAGTAACATTGCTAGCCCAGATTGTAATACAGTAGCCCCCAGCAGAGACATTACTTAGCCCCAGGAATTACATTGCTTTTCCCCAAGCAATAACGTTACTTGACATAGCAGTAACATCACAAGCCCTAGTAGTATCATTGTAATACTTAGCAGTGACATTGCATGCTCTAACAGTGACATTACAAAATCTAACAGTAAGCACTATGCTTCAAAAGCTATCTAAAATTTTCACTTTTTGTGCAAGCATGTTGGTTGGTATTGCAATTTATTTTGTCCCTCTGGCAAACCTGTGTGGGCAAGTAGTAAACCCTTAAAGGCCAAATTTGCTACTTCAAAATAGGGTGGATGAAATGAAATTAACAGTTGTAAGATCTAATCCAAGGCTAGAAATACCATTTTTTTTTTTTCCGTTTTCATGGGGATACTGAGACATAGTATGGCAGAGATGGAATGCATGACTTGACAGAACTTTGTGCAATAGGAGCAGATCCCAGGTATAACTTGAGGGTTGTGTACCTCTGTAGTGTTGATACAAACAAGGTGTCATGTGCAATATACATAAAAGCTGTTAAGCTATAAGGTGAACTCATAAAATGAAAGGTAAAATGTATTGGTCATTGTTTCATTCACTTTATTATCCATTTTGTTAGATTTGCTTTGAGGAGTTTGAAGTCCAAATCAGTCTGGGTGTGATAGCTTTGTAAGTGACACAGGCTTAAGAGTGGGAAGCTGGGAGGAATAACTGCATTCATGGTGAGTGGGATATTTGAGGAGAAAAAGATTTACTACCTTTGGTGGCTCACCATAGGGGCACAGGGGGTATGTGCCCCCCTCCCAAAAAGTTTGCAAAGCATGGTCTTTGATCTCTAAAAAAGAAAAACATGTTATCTGGTTAAAATACAAAACAGCTATCATACTCCTACTGTACCATATGCAGTAGATCATTGATATTGCCAGAGGAGGGCATCTGAAATTCCTTGAAATACTGATCTGCCCCCCCCCCCAGTAAAATTTCTTAGAACTGCTATTGATCACTACTGTGAGACTTATTTGTGGTGGACCTGAGGCTCAAGTCTTGAATTGTAACATTCAAGCAGGAGGATGTGATGGAAATCTTTTTATTTTTTTTCTCCTTAGTTTTTCCTTTCTCATTGTGTACTGAAATGTTGGGAAGTATATTATTTTGAATAATAGAGTTAACCTTTTTGCAGTTTGTTCTCAAAAATTGCTTGCACTTTTATTATTTTGACATTCTTCTAAAACCTATTGTAAACTGATTTCATGCAAGATGGGGTTTGATTAAATTAGTTCTTGTGTACAGGACATTTAAATTAAAATTTTAAATCTTCCTTGGCTCAGCTGATAAGTCATTTACATAAAAAGTTATGTATAAGGAACGTTTCGTGTTTATAAAAACTACCCATAATGCATGACAGTATCAGCTGGTGGAATGTTTTGATGCACTTTGGAAAATGCTGTTATTGTTTAGAAGTGGATTGTGGCTTTGACCACTTTATTTGTAAAGTTGAAAAACGCTGGGTATACTAACAGTATGCCATTGTCAGTGGCATTCATTGACAGGAGTGTGGTGCTTGTTAAAACATTGCACAGTTTTTTTGGTAGTAAGTACAAAAGATCAGATCACTTGGTCTCTGTAACATGTGTGAATTTCTAGAATGGAAACATGTTTATGGAAACCTACATGTCCAGTTATTAAAAAGTGGTGGTTGCAACTGGTGCTAATTTGAAAAGTAGACTACTATTGTTACTATGATTCCAGATAAGCCTTTATAGATAAACCTTTGAGGAATATTTGGTTAAAGTCACAGACTTCTTATATACATGGACAGAGCATATAGGCAAGGCTAACACTAATGTACGGTCACCAGTGGTAACATCCTATCCGTTAGTTGTTGCCATCGTCCGTGGAATAAAAAAGCGTACCAAGATGGCCGTCTGCTATTCTCTTGTGTGTAAAAGTTTGGACTTGCTCAAGTGCAAAGTATTGACAAATTGCCTAAGAAACTTGTAATATTTTAGAAAGGATGCAAGCTCAGGTCAAATTCAGCAAAAAGAATGAAGGATTGTGACATTGTTCTTCCATTGATGGTTGTAATTTGTCCGAATGTTGCAGATTCATCGTCAGATTGGGCAAATTGTAGTAGCCCTTGGGTTCGAACGGTGGCGACCGATTTGGTCACGTGATCCTGCGTCCATGTATGTAAGTCTGTGGTTAAAGTAGAATGTAGTTGGAGGTTATATCAATTTGTAAGTGTTGGCAACTGGATGGAAGAAAATCATCATGCACAAATTGGGGAGAATGAATGTGGAGAGGGGAAAGGGAAGGGGGAACCCAGGGGAGATGTGTAACACTGAATGAGAAATTTTGTGGGAAGAATGTGGCAGAGATGGTTCTAACATAATAGGTCTGGTAGAGGCCGATGAAAGGGGTGGGGCGGGGCGGGGCGGGGCGGGGAGGGAAGGGGAGGGGAGGTATGCTAGATTGTTCCATTGCACAGGGATGGCAAGTTTGGAAGGCAGGTTTTGGAGAAAACATTTTAAAAAAGTCAATTATCTTCCTGGTTTTGTACTTGTTGTACAGATGTATTCAGTGAGAAACGATTCACTTTTTTAATTGTACAAAGATCAGTTTTTACATCATTTAAATGTACTGTTGTTCTGTTTTTCTCATTTTCTTATAAAACTTTTCAAATTTCAGGGAGTTGTCCTAAATAGTGCTTCTATACAGAGTTGTTGTAAAGTAGTATATATTTGGTTAAAAAGTTGTAAAGAGTGCCTTGGCTAATGATTGAGAGAGAGTTGTGGTATTTATACAATCTAATGCAGCCTAGTGCAGAAAGCTATATTTATTCTAAGACTAAAATGGTAGACTGTGACTCGCTTTGTCTGTGTTTGAGATTTATGAGGTTACTTATATAGTTTTGTAAAGTGATGTTAACGGGCATGGTCTGGTAAGGGCAGAGAGTAGTATTGGATGGTTTGGGTTGAAAAAGTGGACAAAATTGACATGATAAATTTGTGCAGCGAGAATGATGACTTGTGTAAAGAGAATTCAGACTTAGTCTTTACTCATACTTTGCGGAAATAAACCATGCGGGGGGGGGAGGGGAGGGGAGCTATAGGTCATAAATAAGAATTTTGTGGGAAGGGAAAGAATTTCTGGGAAAGGGGCATAAATTCTGAGGGACAGATGGTAATATTTCCTCTGTCCCAGTGTTTATTGATTTCATTTTATTTTGAGGGCATAGTTTTACGTTTGGGGATGTGTACTTAATATTTAAAAGGAGTGGGTGTGCTTAAACAATTTTTTATCCATTAGGGAGTCCCTGAACTAGCTAATAAGTGATAAACCTTGAATGTCCTGCTCTTGAGTAGTATCTGTAGGAAAATTGCAAAGAGGAGAAAGTCCCTTCAAAATGAACAAAAACAGGTGATTTTTTCATATTAGTTCATACTCAACAATTCCCTTTTTGTTGTCCTGGTTTTAATTTGTTGCAGGATACAGAAAAATGCATTTGTATTCATTTGTAAGAATGCTGTGAAATACTACAGGGGATTTTTGCCCTAGCCAGCCAGAGTAGGCCATGTAACGGGTTCACTCTAAAAACACAGGTCACAAGGAAACTGAACCAACTTTTGGGTCAAATTTTAACCCAATTTGGGTCGAATGAAGTCTTATTTGGGTCATTATTTGACCCAATAATTTTAGTCGGTTCCCTCCTGACCCACTTTTTGGGTCAAATTGACCCAACTGTTTTTCCAGTGTTGTTTTAGGGATACATCCTTTGTGAAGCTAATATGCAAATTGACCACCAGTGGTCGAAATCATGGTTTCAGCCTTTGTAGAAAAGCAATAAACATTATGAAAAGTGGCCTCTCCCATATGCACTAGTGGGGTTGTTATGGGGTTGGAGATGCTGTACATTCAACCCCCTTTTTTCATTTCTTGCCCTTGACCCTTTTAATTCTATTCTGTAACTAAATTCCAATGCTGTATATGCACTGCTGTTAGAAAGTAATATTGCAAGGATAACACTTACACTGAAATAAAAATCAAAGAAGAACACATGTTGGTGTAAACTTTGTGAAATATGTTTTTTGCCTTATTCCAGGATGATCACCAGATTATAGGGCTGTATGTGATGGGTCCATGTTGCAAATTAGATTTATTTCGTTTGTAGGGAAAGACTATTAGCAATGTTATTGTCAAGTATGCAGGGTGATCTGCCATGTGTTGTTGATCGAGTTTTATGTTCTGTTTTGTACATTTTCAGTTCGTGAAATTGGTTGATTTGTAATAACAGAAGAAACTGATGTTGAAAAGATAACATGATGGAATAAATCTTTCTTTAGCTAGCTGAGCAGTTTTGATTTATTTTTATTTTTCATTCATTCATTCATTCATTCATTCATTCATTCATTCATTCATTCATTCATTCATTCATTCATTCATTCATT
>WURT03160570.1:0-10735 GCA_009936505.3 Holothuria glaberrima | reverse complement strand
TAAATAGGGTGGGGTATTTCTAAATGTCTGAAATGACTTTTTATGACGTCATTTTTAGCATTTTTGATATTTTGGAAGACTTTTTGAATGTTTACAAGTACTTCGCAGTGTTTGGTGAAAAAAATCACCATGCAACCCCCCCCCCCTTCCAAATAGATCTTTTCGTTCGCTTTACTTTGGTGATCAAATGAAGGCTGTTGTATGTTTTATGACAAAGTTATAATTTTTTAAAAATATTTACTCACACTGCCTGATGCCATCAGTCATCTTACGGCTCCACTGTCTGCAGTCATGGGGTTTAAGTTTTCAAGAAACATGATTTGAGTACATCACTTATGGGAGGGGGCGCAAGAAATGAAACTGGGTGATTCGGGGAGGGCAATACCCCTGGCCATGTGGCTACGCTAGTGATGAGGTCTAAAAATTTAAGAAGCTATCCCAGAATTTTAGACTTTTGCTTACGTTGGAAAACAAACCCTTCCTCAAGTCTTTCATGATTTACTTAGGTAGACACTTCTGAAAGAGGAAACATGAATTCTCAAAAGCGTATGATTTTGACGTTTCTACACGTCACATTTATTGGTCAAACTTCGAAAAGTTTTGAGAATAATTCAAAGATTACCGGTATAGGAACTTTTTCCTTTATTACACACGTAGGTATTTAAATGACCACTTTTTAATCATGTTAAAGTGAAGAAAATTTTTTCCAGTATACAAGTAGGCCTATCTGTAGACTGTAACATGGGAAATATTACATGGGCCACCCCCTTGTCAAATGTTGGGTGAAATATCCCCCTATCCCACTGGGATCTACGCCCGTGCGTATACTGTGGGGGACCAGATGGTGAATCTCCAGAAATCTGTGCAGCTGATGGAATTTTTGAAAAGGTTATTGTTCTTCATGCATTTGCAATGCACACAAAGCGGAGTCATCCTAGTTCTTTATCCACTGATTCATAAATTTATTGCATTTGAAAACTCCTCACAGATTCCTTGGTGTATGCAAATGTCCTAATGCAACGTAAGATTCCTTCCGATTTCACAGTTTCTACTGATTATGCAATGGGACAGAACACTAAGTCATGCCAGTACAATGAATATTTCAAGTCTCATTTTGCTACTAAGTACAGGCATTCTTCTACAACCCCCGCCAAAAACAAACTTTTTATTTGTTCAAAAATAACTAGTAAATACAGAAATTCTTCTTTTACTTCATAGTATGTTTTCTTATGATAACCCCCTACCTCCTCAAACAAAAATATAAACTGGAAATAGTACGAAATACCCCACATGCAAACTTCATACGAATAAATCTGATTCAATTAGTTGTTGCTATTATCATATTAAGCACTGACAAAATGTAGTTAAGCACGAAGAGTAATTTCAAAACAACTCCAGAGGGTAACAATTCAAAAGGCATGCGAATAAATGATGAAAGATACTGATTACAAAAGTTGTTTGTGTTCTTTAGCAACTTGTGCACTGGCGCGGGGGCGGCCATTGGATCACTGATGCCGTTTTTCTTTTAGTTATTAAAAATACGGAAAATTTTGAAATACAAATTTCAATTCAAAAGTTAGCATATGTGGCACCAGATTACATCTAAGGACACCTAATTTTGCAAAAATTTTTAAAGGGGAGGGGGCACCCCCTTCCCTAAGACCCCTCCCCCAGGCCGGCGATCACTGATGCCGTTTTTCTTTTGGTTCTTAAAAATACGCAAACTTTGAAACACAAATTTTTAATTCAAAAGTTAGAATATGTGGCACCAGATTGCATCTGAGGACACCTAAGACTTTAAAAATGGAACCTGCTGCCGTTGTGCGAGATGCTCCGCACAAGCAATGGAGTAAGGGAAAACAAGCCAGTGAGCCACAACTGGAATAAAGGCCGTGGCTGGCTCAACTTGAACCAATTGGTTAGAAACTGGGCCGTTAAACCTCATCTAAGGACACCTAATTTTGCAAAAATTTTCAAAGGGGAGGGGGACACCCCTCCCCTTAGACCCCTCCACCAGGCCGGCGATCACACAACACATTTCAATCCCCCCCCCCCTCCACTTGAGAGAAATCCTGCATACGCCACTGAACTTGTGACTATATACTTGTTACATATTAATTTTAAATGTTTGTCCTGCTCATGCTACCACTGTGACTTACTTCAGGTTTAAAAGATATAAGAATTAGAAAGAAAATATTTAAAATTCAATTGATTTTTACCATCACAAAGGACTTATTCAGCTTATTCTTAATGACACGTACCAGATTTTGCACATTTTATATATGCTTTCTATTAATAAGCAGACTTATCCTTATAAGAGTTGCACAGTGAGTTAACTTTTTGGAATAAGACATTGACAACAAATTGTCCAAGTTCAAAATTAGATAACCTTTCTCGCTTCCACCAAAATATTTGATGTACGGATCAATTTTCATGCTTACAGTCACGGTAGTAAATATTGTTAAATGTAAACGTAAAATGACTGTCAACTTTGTGACAGCCTTAAAAAATGCTTGTCTGGGTCACTACTTAATTGCAGAAACTTACAAAAGGAGCAAAATACAACACTGGGAACAAAAAACCATAGCTTATAACTTTTACGTATCATTCAATAAATTCTCTCTTAAGAATTGAATGGTTCAAATCATGATAAAAATGTCTCTCATGGCTCAATTATATTGTAATTTCAAATCAATGATGAGAGGTGATCATGCAGAGAAAGAACACGATGTCCCAAATATGAAACTTGATAATTTTATTTCTTGTAAATCACAAGCTATTTACAAGACCCTTTTCTGTCAGCTGCTAGGCTCAAAATGCAAAGTAACTCTGTCCTCTCTCTAGCTAATCCATGAGGAAAAGTGGTCAGTTTGAGGCCTGTGTCATGTGACTACTATACACCAACACAGCGGAAGGACATAAATATAAGAATGTTTATCAAATAAAAACACTACTGGAGACAGTCAGGTTCGCACACTTTTCTTAAGATAAAATTCAAGCACTTTTCAAGGACGATGATGCAAAAGAACAAAACTCAAGTACTTTCAAGGCTTTGAAAATGAATGATTTAAATGCAAGCACTTTCAAGGTTTTCAAGGCCCCTTGTGAGCAAAGGAGAGTTACGGTGGTGTTGATTCACCTCAAAAAACAGATGTAGTGACCACAAGCCAAGAAGTAGTAATCCCTCCTGGCTTTTTTTTGTTTTGGCTTTGATAATACACTGCCAATGAAAGACTTCATATTAACACTTTATAAAACAGAAAATAAATGAACAATGCAGTAGTATACACGAAAATCCACCTAGAGGTAGCAAACTCTTGAGGCTAACCAAGCCTTGCCAGGCACCTCCTTGCTTTTTTTTTGGCTTAAATACACTGCCAATGAAAGACTTCATATTAACACTTTATAAAACAGAAAATAAATGAACAATGCAGTAGTATACACGAAAATCCACCTAGAGGTAGCAAACTCTTGAGGCTAACCAAGCCTTGTCAGGCCCCTCCTTACTTGCTTTTTATTTTTTTTTTGCCTTTAATACACTGCTAATGAAAGACTTTATATTTATATTTTATAGAACAGAAAATAAATGAACAATGCAGTAATATACTCTAAAATCCACCTAGAGGTAGCTAACTCTTAAGGCTACCCAAGCCTTGCCAGGCAAAAGTTTTCAATTCTAAACGTAGTAACACTCACTCTAACACAATTCTTGGATACAAATTATACACATAAATGCCTCTACAAAGACTGATACATACAATGAAAATTGTTTTGCCTGCAAATAATTGATTTATAAATCACAAAGAAGTAAAATGCTACAATATTGACCATTTTTCAATACTGTACACAACAATGCTTCTAATTCTAATACAATTTAGATTTTTGAGCTGCAGAGGACTAAATTTTTTTGTAAAACAAAATTGTCTTTAAAATAAAGCTACCTACCATTCACAAACTTCCAAACCTATTACACATAAAAAGAGTAACGAATGTTGATTAATATGGATACCGAAAATCTGGACGAAAATGTTCAACAAGCTATGATACAGTTAATTTATTTACTCAGCTACCCAATTTTTAGTATCTTTATAATGAATACAACATGACTAATCATTTAAAAGATATGAAAACTTTTCTAACATATGTTACAAGGCTCTTTATTACAATCAACAGATATAAAACATGGTCTGCTAAAGAAAGATCTTACTTTTTAGCCGTAATGACAATCCCAGATTAAGGATTGTAAAATAAAAAAAAAAATAACCTGATTGGTTGGATGTGAATGTACTTCATATTTAGAATGTATAGATATCAGCTGCCACAACACATGACTGTTGGAAGGTTTGTTTCCTCTATGCAACACACCATCGCAACATATTAGACTAACCAGAAAATTTACAATTAAATATTTAACATTAAAGACTTCTACAAACTAATATTTCAGAATTGTAGGCATTCATCACTGAATCAAGCTAATTTAAAAACAAAGCAAAAGCCTCTAAGAGATGCACATTAAACAGCATGGGAAATAAAAAAAAAATAGACACTATTAAAGGAATAGTTCAGCATAATTCTTATTTCAGCACATCTTCAATATAGAACACTTTTCAAAAATTGCCTTTTAGGAAAAGTTCATTTCTTAGACAGTGTTTGTACAATTTTTTTTTAAATATATATCATATTTTTATGTACATTTATATTGCAAGGTAACCAGATACAAACTGGTTTCAATTTTGACATCTTTAGCCTATGATAATACAAAGGGTGAAGCAATGAAACTAACATTTAATACTTTAAATTAATTCAAATATCACCATAATCTTCCAGGGATAATTTGGTATTAGTAATGCAATTTCAGAAAACTTGACATTTTGTACATGATAAATTCACCATGGGAAGTTTTACTTACTAAGTAAAACTTTCCCTTGTTGAGTTACAGTGAATCCAAGCATGTGTCACAGACACATGCATACACACATGCACACAACCACCTGACTACACTATTAAAAGCAAGGAACTAAAAATTTGTGTTGCTTGTACAACCAGACAACATAGCTCAAAAACTAGAGATGTGCAAACCCATTTCAGTACCAATAATAGTGAGGACTGGTGTAATACAACTTGTGCTTGCTATTACTATTTTCATTCATTATTCATCAAGAATGTATATTCAGAATCCACAACTCTGTAAAATACCACTGTATGAAGCCAATTTTATTTCAGTACCATACTTATATCTGAAGATAAAATGAAAAAAAAAAAAAAAAACTGAACACACAAGCTATCGATTGAATATTTCAGCATAACAGAGAACACTTTTCAAGAGTTGACATTTCCAAGTGTCTCTCCTCTCATCAGTCTCTTATAATACAAACTTTTTTCAAAATATACTTACCCAAATGCTCTATACAAAATGTTCTTAATTTTGGCAAATTTTGTCTGTGATGTGTGCGACGACTGCAGGGCACTAAGTATGATCACAGAACACTAATTTATTACTAGTATGCAGCATCACAGTAATTTGTGTATAAAAGTCATTCATAACCATCACCATATTTGGTAACCAACAACACAGAACGTTGCTTTCATCAGATATGGCAAGCACCATATCATATATCACAGAATGTCTCAAGATTGTACCAAGGATGGAAGGCTGAACAGTCTTTAATATGAAGGCATTTAGTTAGGTATCCTCATAAAGTTTCCAGCTGAAAGATAGAATATGTGCATGGCATAAGATTGATCTTTAATAAAATAGTAAGACTCTGACAAAGGACATTTTATTTCTTTATCTATTTTATTTAATATCTATTGTATTTATCAACTTTCAAGGGTAAAACTATTTTGCAACTAGAAAAACTGCTAATCCTATATGAGGCCCTCACTGTAATTCAAGTGAAAGTACTGTTGTACACAGATAGAACCATACAATACTGTAAGAAAATGAAAGTAAATCAAATAGATAAAATGATAGCAAATGACACAGAAAGCCTAGGCCATAGACAAATGTAAAAGTTTCAAGCCTTTCAGGAGGAAGCTTCCTGTGTTGCAAATGTCAGGTACATGTTTGGGGATTTTTCAACAGCTGAGATATTTTGAATACAGCACTTGAATTTGGACAATCAGTTTCCTTATATGGAAATACTGTCTATAGTACACACTTTGTGATAAAAACTGTAACTGGTGTGTGCACCTAGAATATTATAAATGACTTCTGCCATGTTTCAAGCTTTTTCAAATTGAAATGGTTGATGGTTTGACCAAGATTCTAGGTGTTGCACTTAACAAAAGAAAGTTGTTTTTTAGACACACTGGTGTCTGAACTCAACTACAAATTAATGGCACTTCTTACACAAATGTACTAGATATGATCTGAACATAAAACTGGTATGGTACCATCCACGTACTGTGCTCTTCATTTGAATTTGTTTGCCGTACATCAGAATTACTGTACAGCATCACAATCTGTACTAGCCCTTGAAAAGATACTTCCATTTCTTGTGATACAGAAAAGGGGACTGAAAGCCACATCCAAAATCAGGGAATGCATTTCAAAAATGCTAATGCATTATGATGAGAAGCCGCATGTTTCCATCACTGTTTCATCCTAGGAAGCAACAAACTGCTGCTTTGTTTACTTTGTTATCTGAAACCAGTGCGGGACTGAAATGGCACTTTTTGAGCTCAATGGTGAACTACTTTTCACCATCCTTGTCAAGCCTGGCCAACCAGCAGCTGTAGGTCACTGATATATTTACTAATATAGTACTGAAATATGACTACAAAGCAGGCTGAGAGTTTACAGCATTTTAGTTAATTAGAACAGCTTTGACACGGAATCTGAGTAAAAACTCCGCTTTAAGGGTAATATGCAACGTTATGTATGCAAAGAGTATGATCTGTATAGTGTGTGTGTGACATGCATGCACTCCATGAATGCAGAGCAAACCTTGTGTTCAACAGTGTGCAGATTCGTAGTTGCATAGGCCTAGTTGTTTTAACATGAGCACAACACCACACAGAAATATTTACCTTCACTCTGATCTAAAATTTTTTTTCAAGAAAAATGGATTCCCAGAGAATATTGCTCAAAACTTCCAATTTCCAGAAATCTAGACATTTCAGGACCTTTAAAACTCCTGACAACATAACTTGTGCAGCACCATTTACTAAATAAGACGGGTAGAGAAAGATATTCTCCTAACATAAGTACTATGATATTCTGTAGTACCACACTGCTACTTTTTCTACAGTCCCTTATGCTGAATGCTGCAGGGCTAAAGCCAAACATTACCCCTGAAGGGGTTTTCCTGCCTGAAGGAGCTACATCCCAGAAGAGACAATGAGACTGCACTGATCAACCCCTTACTTTTCAGACCTCTAAGCCATGGGTCTGTCATGCATGGCTGCATTTTAATCTGGCCAAAAGAACAGATACTACACAAGATCTTAGCCAAAAGGCTGGGAAGCCATTCTGTAATACTTGTTTCACTCTGTTTAGTACACTGTGTAGGTGTCATGTTTCTCCATATCTGGTTATTCATATATAGTAAGGCGAGCGAGGTATTAGGAAGGAGATCCAACATTCTATAGACTCTTTGAAACAGTGTTTGTTTCCTACAATCTTGTCTTTCTTCTCAAAATTCTTTTCTCTATACCCAAGTGAACTAGGCTCAGTGATACATTGTCAAAATGACACTTAGAATACAGCCCTTACTTTGAACTCATTGACTTTTCATTGCCAGCTCTCATGTAAAAATTTGAAATTTTTAAGTTTCGTCATTATTCATCACACTAAATACCATTTCATTTAAAGTCAGCTAAGAATTTCTTAATAACATGCTTGTCAAATATGTTTCTTAATGATAGGGAAATTTGCAAGAAAATGAGAGAAATGTATAGGATTGAACAATGTTTCCTGTGGGTGACGTATTAACATCGTGGGGGCACAATTGACTTTATTTAAACGTTGGTTTCCAGTCATTTCACTGAAAATCCTGATTACAGTTTGGCCATTGGCAGAAACAAGCCTCACATCAAAGCATGTACAAACAATGACCTTTGTCTTGGGATTACTTGGAAAAGAAAGTAGGAGATTACCATTAAAAGGGTTTAGTCAGCAGAGAATTAACAACAGGAACAAAGGGACCTGTCAATCAAATGACGGTGCCTGAAAAGAGTTAAATCGATTTATTTTCAAGTACATATTGTCTGGCAGATTTGGTTGCTTTATCTCCTTCCTAACACCTCCCTGATTAGGCTAGGAAATAGTCTGGAATAAATAAAAACACTGTCATACCTGCATATCAGTTCGGTATTCAGGACTTCCTTCTGCCACCTCATCTGTAAATGACAGTTGCAAAATACAGATATTGGCATACAGTAAGACTTTATCATGAGACTGAATTAAGTGTGCAGGAGGAAAATGGTCACCTTGCATGCAATCCAGACTTAGTTACAAAAGATGGTGTAACACTAATTAGTCAAGCAGTCACGCTGATGCTACAACCAGCTGCAATGATGTAATCTCTTATATCCCTGTAGGCACATCCTGATCCTACAAGAACAGCAGTTGGTAGTAAAATAATTGCAAACATGTAACTAACTTTGTATGATTCAGGTATGACCTTTTTATAAACTTTATATCATGAAGAAACATTTCTCAGGTTGATGCGCATGAAAATTGTTCAGTTTATTCCTGAAGATTGGGGCTATTAGCTTTTAACATTCGGCAAAATATGCTATCAACACAACAGAAAAGTAACAGTATTCTTGATGGTATTATTGCAAACTAACGAGGGAAATGTAAAATTCTGGTTGGCAAAACATTTCTTAAGAACATGTTTTTCAAGAATATGTTCTGGTACAGAACATATTTTTTTACAGATGAGATCCTGTAAATATGCCAAACTGCACTTTGAAATTGGATTAATCTACTGACAGTCGCCAAATGAACCTGGTACCTGAATTAACCATTGTATTTTGTGCCCTCCTCCCTGGCTGTGATGTCTGGTATGCTTTAAATCTTTCACTCACATGACAGGCCTTCCATTATGCAACACTGGCTACAATGGTTGACCGCATTTTATAAACTAGTCTCATTGAAAGCATGAATATGAGTTATTTGAGTCTGGCGATTATCCAAGGAAAACAACAAATCCAACTTGCAAATCTCTTTTAATTCATGTAACATAATGAGCTGTGATGATTCAATTTTTAATATGACATCAGAAAAAAAAAATACTTTTAACACACTTACCATGGCCACTGTTAAACACCTGAGTTTGTCCCACCAAAGGAGAAAAAAAAGAGAAAAGTAAGCGCAAAATAAAGACGATCCTCCAACTCAAAACACACACTACTGGTCTGAATAGAGATCTTTCTTTTATGAGCACTCATGCACGAATTGCCCCTGATGTATATAACCTTTAAGATTTTTCCGTTATTTTGTATTCACAACTGAAGAACAGTTTTTGAATGCTCGAAATATTTTGTTTTCGTTTGTGTTATATCAGTTGGCATGTACGTATCTGTTTTTTCCGTCGTTTTCTTTCTTTTCTATATATATATATTTGCCTAATTTTCACTTTGGGGGATATATTGTGTGAAAAAACCTACATTAAAGGGAAATTGTACATAAAGGAAAACGTTGTCACACACTTTTTATATGATAATACGTAAACATATGGTAACATCCTGTCAACCACATAATCTATACACATTTACTTCAATGTCAACCAATTGACGGACACGTTCGGATGGTGGGCCATTGAAATAATGTTGATTATATCTCAGACACCATAGGGGGAAATATATGCTTTAATGTATTTTATTGTTTCAATTTCCACTTAACGATACCACGGCATCGTGATTTCCCCCAACGTTACGGATTAGTGTTATATATATATATATATATATTTGCCTAATTTCACCTTGTGAAAAATATTGTGTAAAAAACCTACATATGGGGGAAATTGTACATAAGGGGAAAAATTCATTTCCCCTTAACATTTTCACACAGTTTTTATATGGGAATACGTAAACGTATGGTAACGTCCATTCAACCAAACAATTTATACCCAATTACTTCAATGTCGATGAATTTACCGACACGAATATGTTTACACGTGCGGATGGTGAGCCATTGAAATAACATTGATTATGTTTCAAAGACATTACAGGGAAATATATGCTTATGTATTTTATTGTTTCATTTTCGCCTTAACGAAACCACGGTATCATGATTTCCCCTAATGTTACGAATTAGCGTTATGTATTTATATATATATATATTTATAGGTCGAAAGGTAAATAGTTGAACATTCCATCTTGAATTTTTATACCAATCCCAGATAGAGCATAGCCCTTATCAAAGCAGGAAAGGTTCAGAGCAAATACCAGAAAGAAAAATTGAGCCGCGCCAAGGGTCTGAACCCGTCATCCTCCGCTTTCCGGGCAGAGTCTGTGACCATTATACCAGTTCAGCTTGTGATTAACAGAAGTAATAAGCAGACTACAAATACCTCATGTGATTCAATTTTCTCTCCTTGTTACCATGGTAGTCCATATATATATATATATATATATTTCTATAACTTGGGATTAAGGCAAAATATGGTATGAAAAAATGCGACTGTTGGGAGAACTCGCCCCTCAGACGAAAAAACCGTTTCGCCTTAACGTTTTACACACTGTTTTATATAGGAATGCGTAACTCTATACGCAAGTCCGATTT
>WURT03160559.1:0-10735 GCA_009936505.3 Holothuria glaberrima | reverse complement strand
AAACAATAGGGTTCTTCCTCTCAACATGACAAATCTATATACCAGTTATGAAAAGTGTCAGTCATTGCTATCTTGAGCTATCGTGTTTACAAGCTAGGCGTCACATACACACACATACACACAGGTTTTTTTTCTATCAACCTGAGGACTCCATTGTTATTTCCTTTGTGTTTGCTTCCTTAACCCTAACCTTAACAATAGACTGTCTATTGTTCTGACACCTGTGGACCGGAGAAATCTATTGTTCAGAACACCCGAGGACCGGAGAATAACAGAAAATGTCCTCACCTTGAATGGAATGTTGGGGTCCATACACGCACACACAACATCACCATCGCATAGATTCTTTGCCTGGCTTTGGCAAGGAATCAAAAAAATCACTTGAGCAAGATGAAAAGATTTCCTAAAAAAGTAGAAATTCTTGGAAATATATCCAACTCAAATTTAGTAATAAATGTAACACCATTTTGCATCTATCCCACCTTACATGAGCAAAAATTTCCCAAAGGGGAAGGGGACACCCTCCCCGTGTCCCTCTCCCCTTTTACCCCTCCCCAGGACGGAGATTCGCATATATTGAAAATTCTCCCCCCCCCCCCGTTTTTGGAGATGGATCCACGTCTTGACTTTGGGCAACTTTTTTGAGATTCGGGCAAAAATTTTCTGCCCCCCCCCATATTGGAAGTCTCGTACGCCTATGAGGATAATTCATAAAGAATACAGATATTGAATTTTTTCTTTGTTTTACAAACAACGCAGTCATTGCAACATTTGCAATGCTTTCATGTCATGCGGCAGATACTGCATTGTACTAGCTCCGTTTGAAACAGGACAATGAATAATGTACTGGAAAATTGTTCATTGCTTTTCCCCACTCTGGCAATCGCTCTGTACGTCTGAGACTATCTCTTTTATTTTCCCCATCATTTTATATTTTCACTCCATCAATTAGGGGTCCATTGTAATTTGGGGGCTCTGGGCCTGGGCCCACTTGGCCCAGTGGTAAATCCAGACCTGAGTATACTTCAGCAAAATCCTTGTCTATCATAAACCAGGATTACTCATCCTTAAAGGTCAAAGCCAATAATCACGGAGACAAAAAGGAAAGCTTGCATTAACACTTTCTTTATTCTTAAAGCCATACACTCGTTACCTCAAAGTATATTTTTAGTGTAGGGGTATCAAAATTCTCGGTTGGTTACTGCTCTTTGATTGACAGCAAAACTTGAAAATTCAAAAGATGTACAGTAGCTTACAATCCTCGCAATGCTGAGAGAGTGCTTGGATTACACATTTTAGCCTTGCATGCTCACCAGGACATAACCTTGAAGTAATAAAATAGGTTTGTGTCTCTACAAGGAGGAGTTTTATACAGTTATGGGAGGAGCTACAAGTTGCGTAGTTGGGAGAGTTGCAACTGTCTGGGATGAGAAGAATTGCCCTTTAAGTATGGATAGTAGAATAAATATCATGTCGTTAACAATGGAATTATTGGTGGAGTACAAACAAAAGTCTTGTCAGTTATAGCAGGCCTATTGATATTATCATACTCATCATTTTGAAAAGCATTGTTATTCATTGATCATTCTTTTCATTCAGCACTGAGACTTAAAATTTGCGTATTGATGAAAAGTGCTGTGGTCGGGGTTTGCATTGTGGATACAAAAAGAAGACACTTCTACCAGCAGTATCTTAATTTGAAATCAGGTGGTATCATACAAGCTCTTCGAAATGATTACAAAAGTTTTTTTGCTTGTTCTCTTTACCTACAAGGTTAAACAATGCTTCACACAAATAACCATACTTAAGTCCTTCTCCAAATATACTTTATATAGTGTTGATCTCAATTATCTGATGACAGAGAGGCATTGAGGGCACATTATGTATTTTTTACCCTTCTTTACTTGAGCGTATGAAATTGGCCTTCCTGCGATATAACAAAGTTTTACTTGAACTTGATATGAGGGCATTTTATATCTGCGATGGGAGAAAGGGTTCCACTCCCTGTGATGGCTTTGACAGGGCCGAGGTCAGCTCAAGTTTCTGGGCGAAGTAAAGGCATAGTGAAAAGAAAAGGAAAGGAAAGAGGAATTTCAACATAAAAAATAACCAGTGCATTGCAAAATGAATAAAATATAATGTGATAATAATTTAATTTTCACTTGCGGTGCCCGCTCATACATCGTTGATAATTTTAGCCACTATACCATAACTCCATGGTTACATGAAATTATTAGAGAGACCACTATAAGTGGTACCTGCAAGGGGCTAGGAGCAACATGAGACGACGCCAAGTGCTAGCCTCCCTTCAGAATAGGCCTATTTTACAATTTTTCGAAGATGAAGTGTGTGAATTCCGAATTCCAACAGCGGTCAGCCACCTCAACGGTTTCCTTAAATCTAATTTTGCTCTCACAGAAAACAGATTTCGCAATGCAATCCCCAAAGTTTAGGCGTGCTTCTCGCGTGGCAGGGTTTCGTTGCTTTTCGCCTTGCTTGGTTCCACGTAGAACGTATAACGATCCCGACATAGGCAAGATTATGAGGAGGGGCACTCCACTTATTTCCAAAGCTTCAAAAATTAAAAAAAAAATGGGCTAAAAGAAGCGAGACAGAAAATGTCCAATAGCCTTTTATGATTAAACTTTGGAGTGGTAAATGAAGGTAAGAGTTATTATCAAATGTCATAAGAATGCTAGGAAGATTTTTCTCGGCGCACCCCCGGAGAAAGCTGACTAGGACAATTGAAAATTTTGTCAGGCACCGTAAAATTTCTTTCAAAGCATGGGTGTCTCCTAGCGCGCCACACTATTGTGACTTGAAGCTCTGAAATGAGGGTCACTGAAATTACTTGTGTACGTCATTAAATGCACCATGGTCCTTGCAAACAAAATCCCAAACCCTACCCATGTTATAGAAACAAGCAATCCTCGATAGACTTTTCGGCGTGCTTCCCATGAGCCTAACATAAATTGATGTCTCATTAGTACTGCTGTACTGCTTAGGGAAGGAAAACTTTGGTGCAATTGCCTAGTTAATTCAGTGGCACCGGCACGGAGCTAGGAAGGGGAAAGCACGTGCCCTCAAAAAAAAAAAATTCCGAGCAGATATAAAAGAACCCAAAGAGCTTTCTGAAGGGGTGGGGTAGCAACGCTGTGCTTATCATCAATACCGTCTCAAAAGTGTTCAAACTATTCATTGGTGAGGGGTTTTAGGTCCATTGTTCGTGTCCGCAGACGCAGGCGCGGCTGTAGGGACTAGTCTAGGGACATATTTTTTTTTGGGGGGGGGCTATGTTGCCATTGACCCTGGTGAAACTGGATAAAGAGCCATTTGGAATAAATTCTGAGCATATCTATGTCTGCACCACTATTAGCCTGTATAAAATTTTGCGCATTTTTTTGGCAGGGGGCTACGGTTGGGGGGGGGGGGCTTTAGAACCACGTTTGCGTATGGGGTGATTACAAAGGTACACAGCATTGCAAGTATGCGAAACAGGGGACTTCAAGACGAGACATATTTCATAAAAATTGAAAGCTTTTACGAATGTAAGGCTTACACTGATTTGTAAATTACCAGGCTTACACTGACTTGTGGGAGGCATCTGGGGTGGAATTCCAACATAATTTGTGGTGCCCCCAACTCCCTCTCCCTCTCCCTCTCCCTCTCCCTCTCCCTCTCCCTCTCCCTCTCTCCCTCTCTCCCTCTCTCCCTCTCTCCCTCTATCTCTCTCTGGAATCTGTTTGTCTGGGTTTTCTCTCTATTACTGGAATCTGTTTGTCTGGATTTTCGTTCAAAATTAGTAAAACTACGATAATTGTAAAGTGCTCGGCATCATACTCTATAGGCCTATTATCATTTGAATGTCAGGTAATGAACATTCAGTGGCGTATTTAGGGAACCACTGGGCCATGGGGCCTCCTAACTGATGCCGTTTTTTGTATCTGAAATACGTAAAAGATTTTAAAACGAAATTGTACTGCAAGGACACCTAAATTTTCAAAACACACCTCTCCTTAAACCTCTCTCTTAGGCCGGCGATCACACAACAAACTGTATGACAACCCGTTAGAAATGTCCTGGCTACGCCACTGTGGGCATCATGTCATTGCCCCATTTTATATAATTGATCCAGAGTTTCCGGGAGGCCCAGCTATACAGGTATCTGCCAGTCTCAGATGCCCTTTTATAATGCAAAATGAAGCGAAGGAAAATTCTGGTATTAGTCAAAGAATGTTGCTGTGAACTACACGCACGTATTTGGCGTAAGAAATCTATCTCGAAGAGAAGGCAGTAGAGCAGCCAAAATGAGGAGGGGGGGGGGGCTTCAAGAGGTTTGTTGACAACGTATTCTTCTCTTACACAGCATAGTCCCCTCTTTCACCTAAACAAAAATTAGAATTCACTAATGTCACTGGACATTTTCCAGTCATATATGATCAGACCCCAAAATATCCCAAAGATAGCACCATTTTGCAACTAATCAACCTTAAATTAACAAAAATTTCTCAAAGGGGAGGGGGAAACCCCCTCCCTTTATACCCCTTCCCCAGGACGGCACCTTTATATAGTGACAAAGAAAGGATCCCCATTGCTGTACACAAACGCAGGACACATAAAAAAGGTGCGATTTACGTGGACATGGGAGTTTAACTGAGTTAGCATTACGACATCACTGGTGGTGCCCCCACCAATCACCAAAGTCTGGCGGCGCCACTGATCCGAAAGGGCATATGGTCTCCTAAGATTTCGTAAGTTCATTTCAACTAAGCCTGCCAAGCTCCCCTCACCATCACTGGATTACACACGTCGAACTATATGGCCCGTCGATTTGACTGCAGTGAATATGTGAGTGGTGGGTGGGTGGTGGGTAGGGGATTATTGGATTATGGTATACGGTTTGCACGCAGCCATGTAGCAGAGGGATTGGAGACGATATATAGGAGCTGAACTTCAAGGTGAGTTTGAAGCTAGAGAATTCCAACTGCAGTAGGCCATCCATACAGGTCAATCTATAGACTTCAATGTAACCAAAATGTAGCCAGACACCTCATTATTAGCGCCACCCCTTTTGCTTTCAAAACGTGTTGGAGGTACACTACGTTTATGGGGTTCAGTGGGGTGTGACGATGTTAAGGTCCAATGAACTACACCTAAAGTGTCCCTAACGTTCCTTGCCACCGTAGTAATGGTTGTCAGGTTGTCGGCACAATTGTTTTGTTGGTAAATTTGTATCCCAAATGCACTCTCTTCACAAGCGTTCGTTACTAGTCACCATAGACGTACGAGGCGGGGGGGGGGGGGCAGGGGGAAGACTCCCCCCAAAAATATCTGAGGTCGAAAATTCGGGCAAAAAATTACCAAAATCCGATCACAGAATAGGTGAAATTCCGGCAGAGATGAAGAAAAAGTGAAAAGATTGCCCGAATTTTCTACCGAGTTCCCGATTTTTTGATCGAATTCCTGAAAATGTGCAAAAATTTTCGCGTGCTTCGCGCGCATGAAGTTGTTTGGTGTTCTGTTTTATGCACCTGAACTGCAACCAAATTCGAGCATGGACGTGGATCATGGGGGACGCTCCCCCTCATTTTTTGGAAGGGGGACATCTCCAATAAGTCTCCCCACTTTTTCAAAAATGATAAAAAACTAAAACTGTGATTAGTTAGCGATTAAAATATCAATTTACAATAATTTAACAAGTACAGTACTTGTATGATAATAACAATAAAGCTTAGGTACAAAAATATAGCGTTTTGATCGTAGTACGAGTAGCGAAAGGGAATGGATTGTGACCTTTCTGTGCAACCTGTACAGCTTGGAGCTAAATGACCTCGCCAGTCAATATTTTCAAACACATTTTGATAGTATTTACAACTGTTTTTCGATAAGCGAAGTATCTAAGCGCATAAGCAAAAAACAAAAATAATTTATAAGGTTGAACACCGCAAAAACAATGATTTATTCATGACCGTACGTTTTGACAATACTTACTGAACATCAGCCAATGGGATCACTGATTTTGGATTGAGACATGACCATGACAAAGTCCCAGCTCTTTACGTAAAAGGTGTAAATAATATAACATAGATTTCGAATTGACAAAACATTTTACTGTTTTAAAAGCTAAATTTCGCCCAAATTTGGCACCATTTGCCATATAGACACCTTCCAATTTCCTTTTTTTCAGAGGGGAGGGGACACCCTACCCTCACTTCCATGTTTGCGGTCTTTACCCATTGCTCGAAAAAAGCGACAGCATCGTAAAGCCCTTCAATAATTGCCAACGTCGACGTCAGAAATGGCAGTGATGTCCTCGTAATTTGCCGTTGGTTTTGTGTCACAAAATTCCACTCGCAATATTTGCTAAAACTACTGTAACTTACTATAATGCTAGTAAAGTTAAAGAAAATATTGGAAAGGTTTGTTGAGAGTCGACTTCCATGCAACCGTAGCTATTTGTTCGCCAACTGCAGGGACAAGGTGTCCCAGAGTGGTGTAATGAGACTAAAGATTGCTACCAGTATCACCTCTATCAGACTTTCGAAAAGGCTCAGACATGCACAGTCCTAATCACTTCCATATCCAAATTTTATAAGATATGAGTAAACATGCTAGTGGTATATGTAGTCTAACAATTTACTGTTCACTTACTTCACTCAGTGTGGTACTGATTTACGCCAAGAACTAAGTAAAAGATTCACTTCAACAAGCAAGATGAAAAAACTTCTTAAAAAAAGTAGAAAATCTTGGAGGTATATCCAACTCAAATTTAGCACAAAAGGTAGCACCATTTTGCATCTATCCCACCCTACGTGAGCAAAAGTTTTCCAAAGGGGAGGGGGAACCTCCTCCCCTAAGACCCCTCCCCAGGACGGCGATTCGCAAATGATGAAAAGTCCCCCCTCCGTCTTTGGAGATGGATCCACGTCCTTTAATTGGGCAACATTTTGAGATTCGGGCAAAAAATTTCCTGTCCCCCAATTGGAATTGTACGCTTATGCTAGTCACCCTTATGAGCGGAAACGGTTGCAGAAATGAGGCACATTCGAAAGGAAGACGCTCTCACGTAAAGAGTATCGAAGGTGTATGTGGGGGCAGAGCTCGTTGTGTCCTGAACATTTACAAAAAGGACGATATGCTCCGATTCAAATTTAATGAGCAGAGAAATGAACGCAAGAAAATTTTGACAGTTTCTAATAATTTTTTATAGGAAATATTAAAAGATTGGTCGTGTAAAATGAAAACCACCCTATACCTCCAGCCACAGCTTTCCCGCCTACAACGATTTTCCCAATTCGTCAATTCCTGCCTTCCGCCAATACGAAGTATAGAAAGGCAGGGGCGGCTTTGAGAAATTTTATGTGGGGGTGGGGGAGGCAAAATCAAGTCCGAATGCAGGGAGGTTCGGACGACCCCCCCCAACAATAATAATCCGCTCCGGATAGTACAGCAGGAGTATGGTTATTATCATGTATTACAGAGATGCTCCATATAGTTTTCGAAAGCTCTTCAAAAACCATCTCAGATAGTCAGTCATGAACTATCTTTAAAAATAAATACAACCATAGTAGGCTTTCAGCCAATCGCTACACCATAAGGGCGGAGCAAAAGGCAGGGAAAACAAGCAAAGCGGCTTGATCCATTTGTATAAGAAGAGTTCCACCTTTAAATATTTTGTTGTTTCCTTCGTTGTGTCACAATATGTTTCAGTTTTGCCAAGAAGCCATACAATATTGGTTTTCTGGATTTTTTTTTAAATGACGAAAATTTCAAGCATGTTGACACTTGAAAACGAAGAAATGGTAGCACTTTTTTGGATTTCAGGACCTTTTCGAAACATAATTTTTCAAAGAGGAAGGGGAATTCCCCTAACTCAGAACGACAGGTCATCCCCTATAGAAATTGGCCACTAATTAGACGTCTCACTACAGTTTTGACTGACTGTTTGGTGCGTTCATTTTAAAGCAGCTGAAACGGTATACTTGAAAACAGCAGTGGGGAACGTTTTGCTTATAACAGGCCATTTGGCATTCACAAGAACAAACAAGCAACCAGGAAAAGCGCGCGAAGCGCGCCGAAAAAATATTGTTTTGAAGGCAATTTATTTCTTTAATCATCGCACTACATTGAAAAGTTATTCAGTTCTTTAATTTTAAAACCTACTCAAGGGAAGGGGATCTAACACATACAATCCACCGGGACTGACACGGTGCGAACGAAATAAGTCTCGCAAAGTTTTCAGTGAGCTTGGTTTAGGTGTAAAGACATCCTTTACAATGCAGCCGGTGGGTGTAGAACCAGGAGCGGCATTTAGCCTGTACCGGGAAAATAGTACGGTAGATAAAATTATAAGAAATTGAATTTCAAGTGTAACTTAAATTACATTCACGAATTGCCTCGGCGGCCGGACCAAATGGTCTCGGGGGCCGGAGGTTCCCAACCCTTGGTTTAAAGCATTCTGGCAACTCGGTTAAACTTCCTGGTAAAACAGAACTTTTGCCCCTCCTAGTCAGCTAGTTCTTCTATGCACTGCTTCTACTGTATTAAATTGAACGGTGACTGGTCGTAACTTCAGAACTTCCAACCAAGTCATGTTTGATCAGACACTGATACAGCTTCGAATTAAAAAATTCTTGCATTTAAACTAATCCTCACACACGCCTAGCATGTACGGCTTTAGAAGACTAATGAGCGACTTGCACGATCATCGGGGGTTAAGGCTTCAGTGATTTTAAGAAGTAAACGTTTCCATATTCACCCTAGTTTTGGAAACTTAAAACATTTTGACCTATGAAAAACAATTAAACCAATGTTATGTACCAACTTTCAACTTACTTTCCGGCAATGGTTCTAGGAGACATTTAGCAAAAGTAATTTCTTAGTACTCTACGTGCCATCCGACGATGGCTATACCCTGTTTACCGTGTTTAGATAGTGTGAGATTTTATCATTTTTCTTTATCACAAACTGAAATCCTCCATTAGAGGAGCTATATAAAAGCCTGAAAAAATTGAAATCATGACGACTCAGATAATATTAATTTACATTAACAGTGGTCGAATGACCCAGTAAACTTAGGTCGAATCTTGAAATAATTACAAAATACATACTAGGATATTATGGAGAATTTTGCAATAGTTACAAAACTTCATAAGTAATATGTCATATTTGTGAGATAGGGATGATTTCGTCTAAATTTAAAAATACTTTTATTTTAAACCATCTCGAATTACATGTTTTTTTTAAATTTTTTTTTAAAGATTTTGAAGACTATGGCGAGCCGCTAATGTAGAAAGGCAATAAAAGCAGTGCAATGTTCTGCATACATACCAGCATACAGTAACACCACTATGGCCAATAAAAAAGAACAATCGTGCACTGTCATCCAGACCCAGGGCCCATATCATAACACATAACAACATTGTATTAACCCTTTCAATGCTGAATTTATTATAGGGGGGGGGCTTCATTTTTGAAGAATATAAGCTCTGCAGGTTGCACTTAAGAACTTCCTCTTACCAGAAATATTTGATTGCCGTTGGCAAATTTTCGGTCTGTCGGCAAAAAGGGGAGAGGGGAAGGGAAAAAAGAGGAAAAGAGGAGAGGAGGAAAAGAAGAGAGAAAAAAGGAAAGGGGAAGGAAGGGAATGAAAGGGAAGACGGAGAATGAAAAGAAAAAAGAGAAAGAGAGAACGGGAGCGCGCGGCCATCTGTTATCGGCTATTTCGATTTTCGACTTCATCTAATTGACCCATTCAAGTTAGAGGCCCGTCGGCCAATTGATCACGCATGTGACGGCCGTATCAACGGCCGTCGGTGTAATTGGACGAGTGACCGAGTTCGTCGGCAACTCGGGGAAAGAAAGGGAATTAAAGGCTTCCGTATAGGTGCGCTATTTCGGGTCATGTGACATTCTTGGAAAACCACTTTCTGGACATTATTAGTCACCTTTATCATCACCATGGAATCAGCAGCACCCGATTATTCATGGAGAGGCTATCCTTAGCTCGGTTTTCTAAACCCTACCCTTGACTTCAAACCATAGGCGTAGGAAGCGAGGGGCTGTGGGACGAAACTATGCTTCCGCTCCCTAGATCCAAGGACGATAACCCCTTTTTTGTTTCTTCTGTAAAAGATTTCAAAACTTTGCAGTAATTTACCTTAAAATTTGTCCAAAATGATGCATCAAATTGCATCTAAGGACCCTCAAATATCCAAAAAATTTTCCTAAGGGGGGGACACCCCTCCACTTTTACCCTCCCCCAGGACGGCAGTCTTGGTTCAGCCCCCCAGTCTCGATCAGCTTCCTACGCCAATGTTTCAAACACATTTTACAAAATATGAGGATCCGGTTTACCCACATTCTGGGGAAAAAATAATGCGTGCCGCGTGTGACTTTCCTTCACTGCAAACTCAGGCGTTCAACTTTTGAACACCATAATGTATACGATAGAGAACGCATCCTGGCGTTCAAAGCATTTTGAACGCTAGTGTTAAGATTCTGAACACCTTTTCTTCATTTTTGAAAGCCGGACGCCTATTTAAACACTTACCGTATTTGAACGCCTTATGCTTCTAGTCATGCGTCTAGTATTCAAATGCTGAACGCATATTGTTCAAATGCTGAACGCATATTGTTCAAATGCCGAATTCAAATACCGCATAGTGTTCAAATGCCAAACGCATAGTGTTCAAATGCCAAACGCATAGTGTTCAAATGCCAAACGCATAGTGTT
>WURT03160526.1:0-10735 GCA_009936505.3 Holothuria glaberrima | reverse complement strand
ATTTTTATTTTAAGGCTTTCCTTACTTATTCGTTTTGCCTTTAAGTAATTTTGTAAAGCACTTAAAGATGCTTGTAAAGAATTGATGCTTTACATGTGAACAAATTTGAAATAAATTTGAAGAATGTGAGCACTCTCTTATTATTATGGTGTTGACAACTAATAATTCCATGTTTTGACAAGGAACAGTTCATTTCTCAAGGTCACTTCAGCAGTTTTGCTTGAAGAGATGCAAGATATTTAAAAAGAAACAAGATTATCACAGGTATCACAAACTATTGCACAATTTATGCCTCTAAGTAAAATGCTTGTTTCATCACCATTTAATATCTTTGCAACCTTTCAGCTTTCGAAACTTTCCAAATTTTCAAACACAAGCAATTTTTTTTTATTTCATGTTGAAGGCCTAACATTGCAGTCAGTCAGTTGAAGAAATGTGATCTAAGGTGTTGAAAATCTCATGCGAATTGGCAGAAAAAAATACTGTGAATACCTTTTTCATCAGGCCAAATGATACTGCTGCAGGCTAGCAATGCTTTCTATACAGGAAGCCTATTGAAGTGCATACTATGCATACTACAAAATGTCTTGTACCCAATGAAGTTAGCGCACATCAAATAAAATCTGAGATCAGCTGTTTGGAAAAAAATGTTTTCTATGACAGCAGAATCGACTTGAGTAAGCTAACCTGCATCACATGACACCCCCAGATCAGTTTCAGTTTGGTGGCATATTCCACATTGACTTGCATCGTCCAGTTATGTAAAGCTCACAGATCTCACTAGCTTTCACATAAGCATATTAAAAAGTTTAATATAAAGATGACTTGTTTAACTTCCCCATTTACAAGCAGTAGTAAGTTCACTTGTGAAAAGCACAAGTACAAAACTTTGCCTCAGTCCAAATGCTTTATAACCCTCTTTGGTAACAATTGCAAGGACCAGACGACAAGATGAACAGAGCTCCCTGAAAATGGTCAAAAGTTGCTTTCATAGTCTTATATATGGGTGTACACTTTAGTTAAAGGGAAAATGCAGTCACCTCACTTTGGATTGGTGTAGTAGTATACCCTATTTTATGAATGGCTCTTGAGAATCATGTGACAATATTTTTCTCACTGAATTGTGCAATTTACGAGGCATAACTACTTACTTTACCTTGAATATGTAATATTTAAGTCCTGACATATCATGAAAGATACTTGGAAGAGTGATGAGAAGAAATTGTGAGATTTAGCTGTTGTTTCAAAATAGTTTGGGGCAACTGCTTATGGCCTTTAAAGCTGTGATCTCAAAAACACATTTGATAAATACAAATGTCTTCCAATGATATGCATTACAGAGCTCCTTGCAATATCCTTCAAAGACTATGGGGTGGTTTACCTGATATATTTCTTTCCTTCTCATGCACTCATCAATTGAATGATGCACCCCACTACTCCCCCCCCCCCCGTATTGTGAGTCAAATGTTGTCATTGACCAATGACAGTGTGATGCACATGTTTGTCACTGAACCACTATTGTCAGCCACCAGTAGGACTAAGGGGTGAGTCACATTGCCCCAATTGTCAGTCACTGTTGTGACCAAGGGATGGATAATTGTGCGTCAACTGTTACGCTTTGTACAGGGATGCCAATTGTCATTCTCATTTTTTCAGTCAATGTATGGTGACCTACATGTCGGTCAAAATTGCAAAAATGTGCATCAATTTAGTGACTGAGGTGTGATTCATTTTACTTTTGAGTTGTCAGTCACAGAAGTGACAATAGGGGTACATCATTGTACATGTTTTGTCAATACTGTTGTGGACAATGACTGGCCATGTCTGGGGGTAGTGGGGTGCATCATTCAATTGGTAAGTGCACGACAGACAATAGATTGATGGAGTGTGAAAAGCTTTTTTTACTGCAGTCAATACAGTATGATGATGATTGAAAGCTAACATAGCATTAAGAACTCATTAAGTATACTCATTACCAGACTTGTAGTGTACGTACAAACTCCCAAGCACCAGTACGAGTACAAGGCCTCGTGTACGAGTACCAGTTCAATGCCATGAGTGCAAGTACAAGTACTTGATTTTCAAATTCTCTGAGTTCGAGTACGAGTACTAGTACAAAGCCATGAGTAAGAGGACAAGTATGAGTACGAGTATAGAAAAATGTACTCGAGTACGAGTACTTCAAGTCTGCTCATTACTCACCTGAACATATTTTGTTCCAAAATGCTGTTTTATGAGTTGTTTTGAGTTTCTGCTTCAGGTCTGACAGGAACACATTAAACGTTTCTGGCTCTTTCTTCTGCAGGTTTAAAATCAAACCATGAAGGCCATACATTTCACCAATTAGACCACTATATCAGCTTAAGACATAATTTAAACTAGCTTTACACTATATGACTTTCTAGACTACAACTCATTAAGCCTGCTATGACCTTTAGTGTTAAGTGGGGGTCACAGTTTTGAATAAGAGGCTTTATTCATTGCTAAATGCACGCATGGAATTATGGAAACTGGGAGTATAAACAATAGAGCAATGATGTCACCCTTTTGTTTATACTCCCAGTTCGAACACTTCCATGGGCACATTTAGCAATGATTAAAGTCTCTTATAGTACCACAGCCAGGCACAGCATCTAAGCTACTAGCATTTGTCCACAAAGATGCACTGTTGTATTTGAAAACCCTCTTATAACCAAGGTTATTTTGTAAGCCTATATGTGCTTGTTATTTAAGTGCCTACACACAAATGAATTTCACTAATTACTACGAGAAATTCTTTGCATTTGGTTTTCTTGGTCAGTGAAAATTATGCAAGCTTACAGAGGAATTTCATATGACATCACGTGATTGGCAGACATTGTTGGGCACAGCACACACAGAAAGCACACACAGTAAGCAAATTTACAGCACACGCGCACGGCGTAAACATAGATACTTATATGACATAATGGACTCTTGCCCTTTAAAACCAAGGAGATGCGCAATCACATGACTGCAGTGAAACATCTCTGTAGGACCCTTGTAGACACTCCCAGCAAGGGGAAAGTAATTTTTGCAACAGTAGAAAATTTCTTAAGGACAAGGGGTGAAGATTTACATGTACTTAACAGGAATTAGAAAAGAAAAGTATCTTCAGGTTTATAAAAATCTTGAAAAGACTGGCAGTTAGTTTGAATTGGTGCTAATTGTATCAAAAATTGCATTTTTTACTCACAACCTGTCTGTTTTCTTGTTCTTTTTGTGAATACTTATAATGCAGGTTCTTTCAATGTTAGATTTTGTCAATACTTCTAATTTTCCTCAAGTTTATTTAAACCAGATGTTCAAACACTACACATGCCAATACTTGGTGGTACTCGTTACAATAGAAACAGGCTATAGTACAGAAGCACCTTGGCATAAAAAACATACCCTTTGTTATTAAAGCAAAGTCATATTTTGAGCTAAAAATGGTTGATTCAACAATGCAATCTGAAAAGGCTTGCTCACCTGGATAGATTCTGTTCTTAGAGACTGAAGACAGTCCATCGCTTTCTTGAAGAACTGACTTCCAAACGATTCTAATACAAGCTGCTCAATTCTCTTCCGCAACTGCTTGCAAACTGTCACGGAGAAAAACACATGTCAATCATTGGGCCTACTCTGATAGTCATTGCACTGATGTGCAGAGAATAAAGTCCACGTTGCTACACCCTTAAAGGGCTGAAATAAGATATCATGAGGGCAATGCCATTTAAATTTTGATATCAACTTTTGGGGCACATTTACACATCCCAATGGGGACCAAGGAGAAACAGAAGATATTTTGTGTTATCTAGTATATGTTTGAAAGTTGGTTTGGCTTTGTTAGGAAGGGTGCAAGGCCAAGGTGGCTAAGTATGCCATTTTGTAGAGCACCAAGGCCACTGACAAAAATATGAAGGGCCCTTTTTGGTCATTGTTTATTTCCAGCCCTGCCCTTAATGCTGGTTCATAACCTAAAACATTTTACCAATGTAAGATATAATTCAAACGTATACACATTGACACAGTTCCTTTATAATTTCAAGTGGTAATATATTCTGCAGTATAAAGCAACCTTAAGTCACTTTTATGACTGACATCTTAAACATGTAGGACACCCTCTCAGTTATAGAACTAATGGACATGTGTACTTCACAAAAGTGACATTTTTAGGCTTATTTCACCTATATCAAGTTTTACTATGGATATTAAAAAGCTTTAATGCTGGAGGATGCAGGGGGTACAACTCTTTAAACAAACTGGCCAATCAATAAGTCAAAGTCACATAGTAGTGAATATACCAGCAGTGTTCTCCATGAGGTTTTAGGGGGCGCCCTGCCCGAGTGAAAATTACTTCCCCCTGAAATAGCGACTGCAAAAAAATCTCACCCCTTACAAAAGCTCCCCTTTGCCTCTGAAAACAGTTGACATAGGCTTCTGCTATTTTAAATGTAGGCAGGCCTAACAAAATGTTTGATACAAATGTATCGACAGCTACCTCCAAAAAACAATTGCACAAAAGGGCAACTTTAAACAAAGCAAAGTTCTATATCCATTCCCCATCAATAAAACAATGTTTTTTGCCACATTTCATCTCAGTTATCAAAAAGTTTTGTTGGTGAGGGGAAGGGGGCCCCTCTCCTCAACCCCACCCCCCTGGCGATTGCTTTGCCATCCAAACACGCTTTGCCCATGGCCGCCTCCCTCTTGAAAATCTGTGGAAAACACTGACCAGCACACCTTGCATACTGACTACTACCCATGCTTGTGTGTAGCACACTGGGACATATAAAGCACACCTTGCATGCAGACTACATGTGTACGTGTAACATTCGGTCTGATGGGCACATACAACACACCTTGCACAGGGACTGCCCCTTGTTTATGTGGGTAGCATACTGTCTGGTACACCTACAGTATAATACTGTCTGGTGCATCTACAACAAAGCTTGTAAACAGACTGTTTCACATTCTTGTGTGTAACATTTTGTCTGGTGGGCACACACCGCACATTTTGCACACTGACTGCTATATGTACATGGAGTAGCACACTCAACACATGGGAGCTGTCTAAACTTTCTTCAACATGGGGCATAAACATCATTTGAAAAGAGTCTACAAGCACAAGTGTATCAGAGTAGTTGGCACAAGGTCCAAAGATACTATAAGGATAGATTCCAAACTTAAACTGGCATGTTAACTCCTCATGTAGGCCAAAATATCGGGGCCGAAGTGCTTATCACTGTTCAGTCATTTTGAAAACAAACGGGCAAATAAACGCCTTACAAAATTATTAATACTTGCTATTTCAGAACACTGTAAACCTATTAAGCATCACTCCTTAAATTCCACTCACAAGGAGAAGTTTATTTCTTCCGAGATACATTTCCACATTAATTACACTTGAGCATAAACGCACAATTAATGTTTGATCTTCATAGCTTATTCATAGGTCAATTTCTATGGTATCTTCAAATTACGCACTGTTATATGCACGTTTAAGCAACTAGGGCGTCCGTTTTCCGAGGATGCAGAAGTGTTTGTCAATTATTCCGGATAACAAAGCACAGAGAATTGTATTCTGCACGTATACAATGCTCTGGCAAACCACACTATTCTAACAATGGCATTTTCTGTAGTGCATGCCTATTATTTTAGGCACATCAACGAATACAAAAGCGTGTATGTCAAATCCACACTTCTGCCCCCATATTTGCGTCCCCTTGAGGAGCCAATTTCCATAACAGTGTAGTTATAGGAGTTTAGTATCTATGCTTATAATATCTTTGACCAGGCCTCAGAATTTGGGCATGGAATTCCCCTTTCCAATGTATTTCGAGTGGAATTTTGGTTCAAAGGGGGGATATTGATAAGTTGCGACATAAAGGTCAACTTTTTCCCAACAGGTGCAAAAAGTCCTGCTTCTAACTCCGGAACTTGAGGATTGTTGAGAAGAGTGTGGGAATCGCCCAATCCTGCTGCCTAATGCAAACACTGAAGTTTACTATGGAAAGCCAAATCTTCTACAAGTTTACTGATAGAACAAACTGACAAAACAGTCTCACTTGTGAGTAAACATCTATATCTGACACACAGTGACTCACCCCAGACCACATGGGTGACTGATAACATTTATAAAAAGTACAGTAATACACACGAGTCATACTGCTGCTTGTTTGTGACCCCTGCAACTTTGACTGCTGCAGGACACTGAGGAGGTTGGAGATAGGTCATTCAAGGGTACAATCTAGAAAACATTTTACAATTAGATAAACATGTTCAGACTTTATAATTCTGCTCATACTTCTTATCTCAAAGAGAAGTAAACTAAAACACGTTTAACTTTGTAGCTGACATCTAAACAACTATGTAAAGTCCTTCCTTCCTTCCAGACCCACCCCTTATTTTTTTTAATCTGTCTTCATGACTTATTCAACAAAATGTCTATCATTGGTTTGCAACATGGTACTACATGAGACACACAAAAAAATATACTTCACCATGGGCAATTAAATGACTCCTGGAACAGCAAAATAGACACAGGAGTTTTTATTTGGTTTAGTTCTCAAAAGCTTCATTTTCTTAATTTCTCTCAGTGATATTTTGAATAATTAAATCTTTATAAAGAAGAAGAAAAAGGGAAGCTCACATTTTTGGAATGTTGGTCCATCTGCATTTTTAACAAGTGTCTGGAAATCACTGACTGGATTCACTGATCCCACCTGCATAACAAAAAAAAAAAAAAATTTCTCGGAATAAGTGTCTGGTTGCCATGGAGATTATTCACTAGCAAATGAAGGCTGAAGAATATTAGACAAAGAGAGGATCTAATTTGGTACTTAAACTCCTGTCATTTCAATGTTTACTATCCTCCATGAATACACACCAGTGGCCTCTTCCTCCTAGAATGCCATTTTTCCAAAGCTAATTCTCCTAAAATTGAACACATCACCCCTTACTTCAATAAAGGAACTAAGTTATTTTGTCCACACCTTGTGCAGTCCAGAGGATACAAGCACAGCTATGAGGAAATATGTTAGCAAGTAAACAACAATATATGATTCAAAAATTTTAAAAGCCAGACTTAATAGCAGCATGGATGGCTTAAGAAACAATCTCACAAAAGTTTGACACTTTTCTTTGAATCTAAACTACAGTTTCACACCTTCATACAGTAGTTTGGTAAGATACTTTACAACTGGAATAATCCTGGAAAAAGATGCCTACGGTACCTCAGTAATTGTCCCCTGGGCCATGTCAGCCATGGAGACATCAGCATTATCATCTGGACCGGGGGCAGCAGGGGCATCACCATTTTGATTTCTAGAGAAAAGAAATGCAAAACAATGAAACATGAATAACTTTCGTAAGAACCAAAGTTACATGATCAGTGAGCCATGCTTCTTCTTTTTTACTCACACTTCTCCAAGAATTCATGATGTTCTGAGCTGGACAGCTGCTGGCAAGTTCACAGGGAAAATATGGTTACCTAACATTCGATAGGCGTGTTGGGAAATGTATTCACGCAATGCATCATGGGATGGGTCAAATGATAAGTATGCCACTAACCTTTGCGGCAGTTGTCGATTATGTATACTTCTTTTGGATGTACACATGACATTGGTATTACAAGCACATGCAGTGTTGTGCAGGCATAATACACAATTGCAAGGCGGTCAAGTGAATAATGCGCTTGCGCACATAAACAAAGATTTTGCAACGGTGCTTGTGACCCCACCTGGAGTTTTGAATTACCGAACTCTATTCAAATCAAAAAGTGAACCAAGCAAAGTACTTCTAACAACTCCATCTGTTCCTCATAAGGTAGAGGCAGAGGATTGATATTACTGTTAACAGCAAATAGAATGTCTCTCACCCTTATCATGCCCATCCCCAGAGAATAATTTATCTGGTATACCATTGCATTTTGCTACAAAAAATGGATAAATTGCTTAACAAAATGCAATATTGTGTAGCAGATTTTGTACATACAACAATAGATTTTGTACATACAACAATAGTGTATTTAATAATTTCATGGTAAAGAACCCCAGAAACCTAAAAACTGCTATGCAAATTTTGAACACTTAATCAATCCCTGCACCCCCACCCCCATCCCCACCAAACAAACAACAGACACTACACTTGTGCACAAAGTGCCTCCATAACATTAACTGATGGTCTCTTAGTAACCAAATCTGACAGAATATGCCACTCACGCAACACCAAAAACATCCTCTGCTGTTCCTTTGTCAGCTTTCTTGACAGCTTCAAGCTTAAACAGCTTCTTCATGTCATCCACAGCTTCACAACTGCTGGCAGCTACTGCTTGAGGTCTCTCCAGAATGTCTCTAAGCTGGGAGTCTATTTCAGGCAGACTTTCATTCTGGTTCAAGGCTCGGTGTAGAAGGCACTGAGAAGAGAAGAAAATTATGAACACTGCAAACTGGGAGACATCCATTTTTCTTAGCTTTTACCCCTAGGTTTTGAGACTTCTAAAGGATTTCACTATTTGACCCCTGCATGACCGCCAAATGACCTTTGACCTATGGCAAAAGTAAAACATTGATGACCTATTATCTACTTAACATTCTTGCCAAATTTGATAAAATTAAGACATAACCCATAGGAGTTGAAGGCTTTTGTGTGATTACACAGTTTGACCTCCTTTTTTCTTGACCTCTCTTTGACCCCAAATGACCTTTGCTCTACTTCAAAAATACAACTTTGATGACCCATCATAAACAGAACACTCCTGTCAAATTTGAAAAGATTCCAACATAACCACACAGAGTTGAAGGCTTTGCCTGATTTCACTTTTTGACCTCTCACAACCCCAAATGACCTTTGACCTACTTCCTGTTACCATTATTATCAAGCCCTTGATATGTGTTATAGCCACACCAACTTTGACAAGGAACAGCTTAAGTACCCACAGACAGCAGCCTTTTAACCAATATTGACAGACAGAAAGGCAGACAGACAGACAGACAGACAGACAGGCAGACAGACAGACAGACAGACAGAGACAGGCAGACAGACAGACAGATGCATTGCCATGACAATAGCTCAACATGAAGCCTGGCTACAGACAGCATCAAGCCTGACTACAAGCAGAATCAAGCCTGGCTCCATTTAGAATGAAACATGGCTACAGGCAGAACCATGCCTGGTTACAGACAGATCGAACCCTGACTACAGACAGAATTAAACCAGTCTAACCTATACAGTTCAATTTCAAAACCCATATTTCTTAACTGTATGAATCTACATATCACACCAAACATTTCTTCATACTTGCACAACATTTTCTACATTACCAATTCCCTGTTCCCACTCCCTAAATCCTGATGTTGTTATCTTGATACCTGATATAATCTTTGAAAGACAGGGTTTAATATCTCTTTGGGCTTCAAGAGCTCATTATCTTCATCCTCATCATCATCCTCTTCCCCTTCCCCTTCACTGTGAACCAGAAAATAATGAAAATAATAAAAAAAAATCCACATTACACAAATAAAACATTTTAGCTAAGAATTCTCAGAGCATTTTTGGTTTCCTCCAGGGATTTCCTACTGTATGTCATTCCCTAATGACTATGCAGTCTGCCCAAACTTGTAAGTTGTAAATTTTGTAATAGTTCAGGGCTACTTGCTTTGGTTGAGGGCAGTATGTAAGTTTTTAGTTGCTGTATCTCTGATTGTGCAATAGGAAAACCTTCAGTCGACATGCATTTGAAATGTGGCATGTGCCAGCATGGCATTTACAATGATCTGCAATTTATTGCTAATTTCCACATGAATTTTGATATCTTACATAATATGTCATCAAACTATGAAAATTATCTTGAATTTTTCTCAATGATTACAAGAAGACTTGCATCTTATATGATGATTTAGCAAAGAAACTTTCAAATTTTGTGATGTTGTAAATAGTGTAAATACAAGCTATTTTCAACAGAGAAAATTTGTGTAAGTGCAGTATATTTGCCATATGTTGCCTATAAATTCAACTTTCTTCCTGCATCCTAACTCTGATGGATGCCCAAACTAGCTGTCATCAGGGAATGTGTTAAGCATACTTTCCACCATGCAGAGATGTTATCACACAGTGGTTAATGAAGCCAAGGGGACACATTTTAGACTTTCAAGAAGATTCATGTGAAAAAGTAGAACTAAAATATCAATATTCTCAATAAAACAGGACAAAAGTTGAGTTTTGCAGACCAAAAGTATGACATTTGCAGGTTTCACTCACTGCTGTTTACCAATTCTGACAGAAACACACCAACTTCTTAGTCATATGTTTTCAACAATTTTTTCTCACTTAACACATTTCAGTGTAAAAGGTTGGATAAAGAAGGGCAAAGATACTCAAGTAGTATATTCAAGAAGAAAGTAGAAGTAGAAGAAAGGCTCAAAAAGTAGGAAAAATTAGGATGAGTAGGAGTCATTTGAAAGCCTGTAATTCACACACAAGTGGCCACTTATTATCAATTTAGGTTTCTTTACTAATTAATGAATCGTTCAAATCCTCACATAATAGGTTTATATTTCTGTTCAGGGAAGGAATGCCAATACACTTTTGCTAGGTGAATGGGTAAGTTTCCTTTGTATACAACTACAGCTGTGTTTATCTGTACAATTGTACAAAAGCGAAAAATGATACAAGTAAATTTGCACTAAAACATGCTGATTTGCTGGGGGCGTGTAAGAAGGCTAAGCACAATTTT
>WURT03160505.1:0-10736 GCA_009936505.3 Holothuria glaberrima | reverse complement strand
ATGGAGTTGTTACTAGAGTAACTATCGAGGTGGCTATGCGGAGTAAGTATTCACCGACGGTGTTGCCATGTCCTGGCTATGACGGTGGGACACTCACAGGAGCTTTTCCTTTAAAAAATTGCATCGAAACGGACAATTTTTAACTTTGCTTTTAAACGCAGGTTTCGGGGCAAATTTTGAACAGTTCTTAGCTCATGCTATTGCACTATATACGCGCCAACATCTAAGGAGAATCCCTGTAACCGATTTTCGGCAAACACAGACTGGGTTTCCAGCGAAGTTAGCCGACAGGGTAGGGACGGGAGCAGTTACTTCTGTGATTAGGATGTTGGTCAGAAAAGCGAAAAGCTTAGCACGCCCAAACGACGGTCACACCCCCCCCCCTTCCGATACGGGTGAAAGCCAAAACTGATCACCCTAATCCCCCAAAAGTAAAGTTACTTGTATGGAAGTAATTAACTACTGTTTGACTGAAGTATTGGTTGACTTCAATAAATTTACACTTTTGGGGGAAATTTGCCTCGTTATTGGTGCAGACAAGTTTAAAATGCATAATGTAGCACACCGTGGGCAAGGAAGGGAGTCGCACAACTGTATATTATAAACAATGAAATAAATTTGTATTTCTGTTCAGTGATTTTCACCTCATAAGATATATAGTTGCATAAAATTGTTTGTAAAAGCCTAGGCTAGGGTTGAAATGGGAAAGTGGCAAGAACTGTGTCATAATTCCGTCCCTCGCAGTTTTTGAAACAACATTTTTGTTCTTAGAAGAGAAAAGTGTTACAATAAATAATTTAGTAAAAATACCAAAAGTATCAATTATTTGTTACTTTAATACCTATAAGGAATATGGAAACCATAAATCTGAAAGGATGTTATCAGTGAAAGGATTTTTTTAGCGTGGGATGAAATTTTGTGCGAGTGACGGAATTTTTCTGTCAACTTACATGTAGCCTTGATATCTGTTTGTGCAAGGAACGGAATTTTAAGTACATGTTCATTTGTCCTAGCATCTATCGTGTTTGCAAATATTTCAAAGTGTCTAACCAGAGTGTGGCAGCTTCTTGGTCTCACCAAGTCTGTTTCAAGTTACAGCTAACTGTACACGAGATGAACACAGCAGAAGTTCTCGCGTGTCACCTTAAGCATCGCTCCCATGAGCATTACGGGCGCCGTACACCAAATCTACGGGCGATCTACGGGGTGAATCGTACGGGACCGTGCTGAAGCTGTACGGGCCCGCACGATCGAGGGGTGGTCGTAAGCCCGTAGAATGCCTGTAACTGGAAGGGAAACCTGTTCGTCTTCCAGCCACGGGTGTTCCCGATTTTGTCGACTGTGAGTCTCCGTAACACCACTGCAACATGCATGTGCGGTAATCAGTACGGAGTCCGTAATTACCCGTACGATTTGGAAACTCCTTATAGTTTCCAGGCAGGCCTTGTGGTCGTAGGGGCACGTGCAACGACCGTGAGACCCTCTAACGGGCACCGTACAGCTGCCGCAAAGTCCCGAAGAATGTGCAACAGTCCTGTGTCGGATCGCAAGAACCTCGTACTTGTATTACGGCGCCCGTACGAGTGTCCACGGGTCCATTGAGGCGCATTTGCGATCAAAACGGACGCGCATACTTTAAGCACTTGCAAGATTGGAATATTCTAGTTCCTGTCTCAGCATCGATGTGGACGAAAGTCAGATGAAGATTCCCAGGCCCGTTGCCAGGGGGACACGGGGGCCGCCGTGCCCCCCCCCCCCCGTGCCGACCGCTGTGCCCCCATTTGGAAAATCGGTTGAAAATAAAATTTTACTACCTGTGAACAGTAACCCGGTATGCTTCCAGGCGATTCATAAGAAACATTTAAAATGATCGCAAAAGGCGTTTAAAGATGAGTTTGCTCTGTTTTGTTTTCAGTAACACTCTTTTCTGTAATAAGCAAGGTTTTTGCGGGCTGCGAGCGCTTTCATCTCCACTTCTATTTTGCTATACCGCCCGCCCGCTTCAAACAATGTTGGTTTCATTCAATTGTAAAGCTTTCACAATTACTGATCTTCATAGTAGGCGTGATTCTGGAGGACACGAAATTGCACCGATGCGAAGTTCTACTCTCCTTTACCTACCGTTTGGAAAATTCTTAGACTCGCCATCGTGCCAAACATATCTTGTAAGAAATTAGAAGTATCTTGATCCTGATCCCGGACATGGCGTCAAGTTAATGTGTGTGAATGGGGGTGGGGCTTCCCCCGATCAGGGACATTTTTATTTTATTTTCACCACGGAGAAAAAGTATGTAACGAGACGACGACCAGTCTCCCAGACAAATTTCTTGGTTTGCTCTAAAGGGGAATTCTTCAAATAATATAAAAAAATCCAGCTTCTCTTAAATAAAAACAAAACTTTGTTTATAAGAAACCCAAATTTTTGGCGAGCTTCACGCGCCTAAAATTTCGCATTCGCCACCCTTTGCTGCAACCCGTCTTATCTATGTGGTCTTAGAGTTACTGGCCGGGGAGCTTGGCCATACTGCAGAGCAAATCTCCTCACCATCTCAGACTAAGGCTGCATGCTGTTTGTAACATAGCCCCCTGTGGGCTGGGGGTTGTAGTATATGCCCACGGTATTTCCCGCCTGTCGTAAGAGGCGACTAAAGGGAAGGACTTGCACCGTATTCGAACTGTATTTGAAACCGAACTTGAACTTGAACCGTATTTGAAACCGTATTTAAACTTTATTTTTTTATCTATTGACACTATGTAACACATTCGTGTTGATGTGTCGTTATATCTGATCTAACTAACTAACTGTGCAGTGGCCAATCATTTGACTACAAAATTTCGGCGCGTTTTGCGCGCAATCCTTACAATCGACGTTGCATTACTTACGAAAATAACTTGGCACAAAACACCAGTACATCCTTCTAGCCTTAACTAGTAGGTGTACACTCAAAGTTAGAAGGCGCACATCGAAAGGGTTTTCATGTAGCAATCAAATAGCGTGAGTAATATTCGTAACATGCCAGTGATAACAGTATGGTTTGAGGCTAAATTTACTCGTACCACGAATGTATGCAAAAAATACTTTCTTCGTCTATAGTAACTGTGCAGTTCATCCTGCTTCAAGCTATTCAAGCAAAACTAAAATAGAGCTGTGGAGAGCGTGATGAGCTCTCCGTTTAATTCGGTAGTAGGCCCAAAGCCTCATGCTTTGTTCCCATTTTGTTAAGGTCTCAGACATTTCGAGGATTTTCCCCTGAATCGCACCAAAGTTAAACTGGACCTCACCAGGGCCTTATGGCATCTCAATGTCCCACACCGTTCGCAAAACATCCAACTCTTCCCTTTTGCTTGGGGAGCTAGAGAAACATCATGATCATAGCCATGTTCTGTTCACCGTGTGCATGGAGACTCTGTACGTCTTTGTATTTCAAGAGGAGGGAAATTTTAGCGCGCTTGGCGCGCATGAGCAAACGTAGGACCCAACGATTCTTAAAGCTATCTGTCGTGATTTTGAAATGTCATCCCTAGTGGTTCCTCAAAACAGCCATTTGGTGGTTGTACCACTGGCTACAAACATTATCTTCTTCGGTGACGTCTTTGTGGTGCCGGTGCCGGTGCCCCCCCCCCCTATTTGAAAATTCCTGGCTATACGGGCCTGAAGACGCATCTAATCCCTTCACATCGATTTGCGCTGTGATCACTGTATTGTGTGTTCTCCTTTTGTGTGGAGAATGGAAAAAATTTTGGTAGTTCGTTTGTTGTGGGTTTACTAAGACTCTTTCACGTGGACCAGTCACGTCCTCGTGGCACCCGTAGGACAGTTTCAGCGTCGTGCGGTGCCGTACGAACTTCTTAGGGGAGGGGGCGTACAGGCTCTTACAGCATCCCAGAATGCTCGCACAGCGCCCTTGCGGTAAACCGACGTGGGCTTGAACATTAAAGTTGTATGGAACCCGTAAGGGAGTCTTGCGGACCCGTAAACTGTCCGGACAGTGAGTGCAACCCTCGTACGATTGGATCGTAGAAGAAATCGTTCGGCCCGGTAGCATCTTTGAAATCGTACGGGTACCCGAAATCGTACGGCTCCGTGGTGCTCATGGGAGCTAAGCTGTACGCAGCTTACTTGTCTCAGATTTCTTGCTTCACCCTGTCGCAAGTGCAGTGGTAAGTAGATGGTTTGTACTTGCAGGCAAGTACAGACTGAAGCCACTGAAGATGGTATAAAACGAAGATAAAAAACATACAAATTTGCGCCACTTGATTTCTCGATGGAATAAATATTAAACAGTTAAAAGCGCTGCAAAAATGGGCAAACGACCTACAATGCTAACTTCTCAGACCAAATTTAAACCTTCTACTGCTACCTCACCTTTACCCACTGTGTGAGAAACGTATATCCAAGGAAGCGACAGACGAGTGTAAGATGTTTCTGCATCAGATTCGGGCATTTACGCATGCGTAGCTAAAGCTGAGACGTTCCAGTGAATTTAAGCGACAAATCACCCTGTTAAACAAGCGGGGATTCTCGATAGTGTGGTTGTGGGGTCCCCCTTGGTCCCTGTAGGGAATTCTTTCCGATCCCCGACGACTAGTCGCTCCAACGATTTTATTTTTGTTTTTAAGGCGGGCAGATTTTTTTTTTTTACAAAATCCCAAGTTTCTCCAATTTTTCTCAGCAAAAATCCCAAACATTAAATTTTCTTCAATAGAAACCCTATCATTGTCGGCACAATTCGCGGCAAACGTTAAGCCTCGGCTATCCTTTCGTCAGTCCGTCGGTCTCTTTGTTACGGTTTCTGGTTGCATACACCTCCGTTGTGGAGCTTGGCATCCCGTTTGGTAACTCAGTCCCCAAGCCTGCAGGGTTACAGTGGTTTTCGAAACAAAGTTCCTGCGGTTGTAATTCAGAAAGCAATTAATGAATATATTAAGTCAACGTGTTATACAGATATAGGCAATTATGTAAATACTGCATCAGTGCAAAATTCTGATCATTTAATCGAGTTGTAATTTTTGATTGTATATTCGTTTAGGTTTTGGAATTGTGTAGGCAAAGAAGCATTGCGTAATTCATAACAATAATTCAAAAGTTTTAAGATGGAAAGAAATGTCCGATACAGACTCTGAAGGCATTGTGGGAGGAGGGGATTTTTCCCGGACCATCTAGCTAAGCCATTGCAGTGTGCTATATTTATGCTTGCAGTTGCGAAAGAAATAGTAGCGCTGAACAAGTTGAACCGATGAACATGCCCGATGCCCATGGACGTCCCAAAACGCGAAAAACGAAACAGGAATTTCGTTTTGTGTTTTCTAACATCGGGGTGGGTAAAAAAAAACTGCTTCGCGAAACCCTCTTTTGTCATGTGGTTAGACTTGCCTATTTCGCTTTTTGTGAAGTACGTTTCGAGATAAGCTCGCATGATAAGAATGTGAGTAAAATTAATCATTGGTTCAAAAAACGATTGCTTGAAATGTTGGTCCGTTCTACTTAGAGGCTTGTTTTACCATATCAACTTATAAAATCAATGGTTTACTAAAGTTGACAGAAATTCGAACTCTGCAAATATAAGTTTACCTCTTTCTACAACTATTCCTGCACACCCTTACCTCCAGTAGCCATTGCTATCTTACATGTATCCAAGACGTCAGATAGCCACTGGGTAAAAGAAATTGGTGACACTATTTGGCGCATATAAATGGCACCTGCCATATTAAATCCTTGGCACATCTCCACTTTTGAAAATGATGTAAGTTTAATTTAACCCCTTAAGACAGGATGAATTAATCACAATAGGCCTACATTAATGTTGAGCAGGGTATCGAGAAATGCTAAAAATAAAATGAGAAGAATATTTTCAATTTAGACCTAATTATTAATTGAACGGTTAAAACCTGTAGATTTCATATTGCGTCTTTTTTACAAATTAATATACAAAGGTTTGTTCACTGATATGTAAATTTATGTGAATGGCGTCGTTTCTTTTGTATTTTATTTAAATTTATTATTTTCTTAGTTTGTTTTGGGGCAAGGGTGAATGATATGCTTGTTTTCCTTTTAATCATATTTTCACAGAATCCCCTCTTCATTGATACCAAATTTTATGAACGAGAAAGACTTAATTTTCATCCGTCCCTGCATATGTAATTTCTGTTGACTCGTGCTTTGACACACATTCTACAGCTCCACACAAAGTCTGCCGCAGTCTCTACTATGTATAGAGCTCTAATGTCTAATCCTCGGCAGAATGTCATGACTTTGCAACATACGCAGTGTTCCCAGCTGATGTCCTGTAAAAGAAATTTGCCAAGGCAACAGCAGGGCCACAGCAATTACTGTAGGCTACCATATATAGTGTATGAAAGGTCAAAAATTAAGAGACAAGACTGCTTGACTGGCTTTGAGTTGGAAACGAGGGCAGTATGCATCTTTAAAATGAAACAAAAAATGTGGGAAGTGCAGAATTGTGTAGGCCAAAAATATAATCGCGTTGTCACTAGTATATAAGGGTTTGATGGCTATGATTTTTTTAAAAAGGTGTCTCTCAGGCAAAAACGTGGAAAATTTTGAAATGTTTTAAAAAACAAAACCTGCAATATTCTACAGGATCAGCTAGCTATATGTCACCCAAGTTCTCCACAATATTTTTAAGAGATATTCGGTTGTTATTGTTTGGTAGTTGGGACATATCTAACTCCTACAGGGACTTTTTGTTCCGGGATAAGGGCTTTGGTTAAAATGTGTCAAAATTTGAATGTTAAAAAGATTTCCTCATTGTGCAAATCTTTCCACATTAGGCCCCTCGAGAAAACATTTCATCAGAAAGATTTTTTTGTTGTTCTTTGTTGAGGTACTTAAACCAAGCCTATACCGCAAAGGGTGAGATAGCAATGTTTGAAGTTAGTGACATGTTTTGGTGCCAGCTGTCCTCATCTAGGTAACATGTGCAATTAAGCGAGATATTACTGATAAAAGGGGTTTAAACACAAAAGTTTCATCACGCTAACGTAAATAAGGATGATAGACAAAATGTTTTATAGTATGACCACTGCAGTCTCCTGGGGAGTGGAGGCAAAGTTTAGTTATGGCCCACCTCCAAACAGCTTTGATTTAACTCTACTGTTGATGGATCCATGCAAACTTGTCTTTTCAATTATCAGTAACTGGGGACCGGACTTGCGGTAACCACAAGGAGTATTAGAAGATTAAAGGAAAACAAACACTACAGAATAGAGAACATAGCGTCATTACAAGTTGATAATGATTTCTTTGGCATTCTTACCCTTTTGATAATTGTTGTTTTGGACGCTGTTTAATGTGTATAGAAAAAAATATACACGACAGTATATTGCTAACTAACCAATCACATCTTGTTATGGTCTGTTTACAGCCCATAGACTACTACGACACAGGAAATGTAATAGGAGTGATGACAGACGATGACTACCAGAAGGAGGTAACTAAGGTTCAATGTGTATTGTAACACTACATACTAAGCTTTATTTAATGTTTAAAAAAGTGTGACTGTCACTCCAATGATATTTTTGGTTGGGAAATCAAAATTCTGAGTTGGTGAGTGCTCTTTGATTGGCATCAAAGTTTAATTCAAACGAGGCGTAGTACCTAAGTCTTCACAATGCTGAGAGAGTGTTCTGATTACACATTTACTACCTTGTGTGCTCACCAGGACAAAACCCTTAGCAATAAACTAGGTTTGTGTTTACACAAGGAGGGGCTTAAGACAGATTATGGAGGGGCTAAAAGTAACATAATTGGGAGAATTGGGATTGCCAGGGATGGCAAAATTTACCCGTTTTATAAGCTTTATAAATAAAGGGGGCCGTCAGAATAGCCAGGTGTGGGAACTGGCCTGGGCTGCACTGCAGTTTTAAATAATTTTCAATTTGAAAGTGATTTATTTTATAACGTCCAAAATTATCTCAAAACTTTCCGATATAACAGCAGGCATCGTTCATTACTCTAAATCTACGAAGGTGTTTACATTTGAACATTTTTTAGCGTTAGGAAACAGAGGTGAGTGTTACAAGTTAGTGAATGAAGAGCGGTATAAAGAAAATTTAGATTAAAGCGGAACTGATGATACACTGACACCATGAGTTGTATTTCGTGAAAGATATAGCTATGTTAGTCTTATCAGAAGCGTCTTTAAAAGAGGGAAACCTTCCCTCTTTCCCACACCTCCGAAATCCTGCACACGCCACTGAGTCTTATAATATAAGACATGAAATATACAACTGCCTTTAATTTGATGGTGTTAGTCTCTGAAATTGACTTTCTTACGTCATACACCATCAAAGTTTATTTTACTAGAAAATGACACCGTTACTTGAAGGCATCTCTTAGTAATTACGTCGTTTTACAGTCGGCAGTAAACAAAACAATAATGATAAAATCCGATTGAATGCTTGTCCGAGTTGATTTAAGTTTCTTCTTTTTTCATATTGTAATGTACCTGCAATCCGACGTAAGTTTTCTTTTCAAAGGTAATGTTTCTTTTAATAGTCCACAATTGATACGTTTACCTGAAGAAAAGTGAAATTATGCCTAATGAGATCACATCGTCATGGCGTCGACTGCGGAAATGTTCCCATTTAACTTTTGAACAAACTTAACGCTAACGATAGACCAGAGGCGATCAGTAATTTGCGGCAGGGGCCAAGTTCTCCAACGGAGGGAAGGAGAGTTCTTCGATAACGGCGACGGGTTGCCAGATAAATAGTGAAGCCAATTTTTTTTGACGAAAAGGGCGTGTCAGAAACTTTGAGCCTTATTTAAAAATAAAAATAAAACAAAAATAAAAAATATGAAAGTTTTCGGTTTCAGCCATCAAAGTTTGGAAAAAATTGGGTGTTTTAGTGAAGAAAACTTAAAAGGTTGGTCGACATGTAAATTTAGGGGTTGTTATTGATTAATTACCTCCCGGAAAACAGAAACAGGTTAACTGTCTGGACGACTGGTCACCGTAGGGATCAAATACTTTATCATACTCGCTAAGGCTCTCCCTCAAGTCGGCAACCTTCCCGACGGCGAGGACAATGGTTCCTCTCATTACCCTTGCAACACCCCTGTAACAGTTCCCTAACCAGACAACGTACTGAAAGGGGGGGGGGGTGGGGATTTCTGTGGTAAGGGAATATTTTACAATAAGTTAATATCACTCCAAATTCGTTTGATTGTGGGTATCCCGACCAACAATCACTAGTTATATGTGGCCAAATAGCCTGTTAACGAAAAATAATGCACGAGCGTAAATTATCAAAAACTAAACACTGATACATTCAAACGGTACGTATTGACTATTCACGGGTGTTCATTCTTTTATTAAGTTGTTTTAGAAGTACCTGGAAAGATTCCTGGATTGCTATAGTTATAGTCATGAATACAAAGACATAATTTATTTGAACGTGGCATTTTAATTAGCTGTGTATTTTGTCCGTAAAAAGCAGCATGTTACATTGCCTACGCAGCAGACTGTGCGGCATATTCTTTGTTATCTTCTTTGTTGTCTCACCTTCAAGTGCGTGTCAAACAATGATATCCATCTTAAAAAAGTACTGGGAATAAAGACAAAAATACTTTTGTCGAAAGTCTCCTCGACTCTTTGGCGAAGAACCGAAGGGCGAAAACTGGGCTATATTTGTACCCCCGAGGGAATTATGCCCCCAAAGGAGCTACGTCCCATGAAGGGACACTATGACTGAACATGACCAACCCCTTAGCCTTCACACCTCTACACCAAAGGTCTTTCATGGATGGCACCGTTCAAGACTAGATGTAAAGAGCAGATACTACACATGATCTAAGCCAAAAAAGAAGCGATGACTAGAATAAGGCCAGCCTTTCATTCGGTGTGCAATGGAATATTGCCAGCATGAGAACCAACAGACAGGGGTGGTATATATAATTACTGAAGATTGAAGACTAAATCCACATATGTTCCTAAGTCGTGATCTTCCGTCACGTTCCTCTTTTTATCCGGATTGACGCCCAAATTTACAGCGACCCCTCTTACTTTAAAAATATTTTGCTTACCTTTGCAAAGATAGATATAACGTCCTGCCAGGGGGGTTTATTCAAGTGGGAGAGGCTAACTCTCCCAACTCGCAAAAATGTGGCTCTGGTAGGGCAAAAATATATGTTTCGTAGGGCAAAACTGCGAAAAAAAAATAAATATATATTATAAATTAGATTAATTATAGTATTATATAACGTTATGAGGCTCTCGACTGTGAAATTCTGTTCTTTGTATGGCATGGCTGCCGTCCAAGAAATTAAATTTTACTTCAAAAGGTAGCATAACATCTAATTTTCCAAAAAAATCCCCCACCCCTCACACCCCGACAAAGCTTTGCGTGACCAAACTTTTGCATTCAGCATCCTTTCGACAAACCGTCGGTTCTGGCGGGCTTCGGGTTGCTGGATCCGTAACGGGAGCTTGGTCCAGAGGCGTGTGCAGGGGGCTTCGGGCTATGGCCCGCCTCATGCACTAGTGCCAATCTTTTCTTTAGTTTCTGAAAATACATAAATTTTTTAACACAAATTTTAATTCGAAATGTAGCTTTTGTGGCAACAGATTGCATGTAAGGACATCTAATTTTTCAAAAATTTTCCCCTCCACTTAGATCCCTACTAAGCTTTGCGTGAGGGACATTCCGTGGTATTTGCGACATAAATGTTTAAAACTAAAGTTTCATTATTTATCAGTTATTTTGCATTTTTG